>JAVQJG010094054.1:0-10170 GCA_036024015.1 Craterocephalus amniculus | reverse complement strand
CAGAAGCTTTTCTTTTCAATGAATGGCTTGTCACGTTACTAAAGAAAATACTTCCACGTATGTACTCCTCCTCCTTTTGCACGCTCTCATCCATCTCGCACTGCATTATGGGACAGAGTCGGCCGCAGAGAATACACTGCATGCATCCTTCTTTTTATGGCAAACGAAGTGCGGGTTTGGAGGGTGGATCAGGAGGCTTCATCTGATTGTTTTGTAATGGGACGGTCCTTGGCGCGCCGCTCTGACGTATGTGGCCGACAAATCCGCACTTCAAAGCGCGTGGCCTTCTAAATGAGACACACCCACAGCCGTGGTGCCCATCGACCCCCGTATATAAAGCTCTGGCTCCGCCCCTGCCGCTCCAACCTGCAGCAGCAGGTGTGATAATGAAGAGCAGCTGATCTGACAGCAGAACCAGACCGGAGTCTCGCGGGTCCAGACCGGTTCCAGGCCTTGCTGCTCCTGTTTTCGGACCATGTTGGTGTTTGGTGTCTGGATTCTCTGGAGGTTGATCCACGGTTCGCTGGGAGGTCCGGTTGCGCGCCAGGTATGGTCGGAGGAGGTGAAGTCCATGAACGCAGCAGAGGTCGGAGCCCCCGGACCTTCATTCTACCGCCTGCCCGTTTTCCTGCACGCGCCGGGGCCGCTCGTGCCCCCGGAGCTCTTCCAGCCGGTCCCACATAAAACGGCCCTCCCCGCCGGACTCACCGCGCTCCTGGTACCGTCCACGGAACAGCACGAGACCGGCCGAGACAAGGGTGCGCACGCTGTGGACGTGTGGTGCGGGATGGACACGATCACTGTGCGCGTGGACCTCTCCCAGCTGCGCGCGTGGACCGTCCCGGCCCGGTTCAGACTGGGTTCGTGTGCGGCCAGCAGGGTGACGTCACGCTACCTGTTCTTTCATTTCAGCCTGATGGAATGTGGTGGAGACGTCAGGGTCAGGACACGCACGCACGCACGCACGCACGCACGCACACACACAAGCTGTAGTCTTCACAGATTGACATTTTCCTGAAATTTCCCCAGAATGATCAGATGTAGAGTTCTTAGGTCAGAACTGAGTATCAGTGCTCCCTCCTCCTGAGAGCCTCTGCCTCTCTGCAGTTTCATGTCTGACCTGATTAATGAGTAGCTGTCACCAAACGTTGCAGAACAATTATTACACCACCTTGTTTTCTTCAATTTCTTGTTAATTTTATCACGTATTCACTCCTGTGTGCATCGTGTGACTGAAACCCTGACTGCATGTTTCAGTGCCACTCATGTAAAAACAGGGATTAAAGTTACTACCGGGACAACCTGGAAGTTTCTCTATTTTTGTTTATCCAAAAAGAGTATTTTAGTTAGAATGAACAAGAAATGAAGAAAACAAGGGTGGTCTGATTTTATTTTTCTTATTGACTGAACATGTTTGCTTGTAATGAAATCAGCCGGCCTCGTCCTATGCACACAGAGATTCCTTTTTTCTCTGAATCTTCTGATGATGTATTCTGTAGATGGGATGGAGGAAAACTTATCTGAAACTGTTTTAGATTTTATACCCAGTTTACTTGAGATAACTTGATCTGTTGTGTAGTGTGTCTCAGATTGGTGAGCCCCTGTCCATGTTTCCACCACAGAGACTCTTCTTCTCTGAAATGCTCCTTCAGTCACACTGACTCTTGCTCCTGTTCCAGATTTTCTCAGATGTGGGAATCTACCATATTATCACAGCTGCAACGATTATTTTATTCTAACCTCGAACTTTCTGAACTTCTTTATTCCAGCAGCACCTAGTTGAGCTGAGAGGAATCAAATGTGAGGTGGTAATTCTGGTCCTTCCCAGGTTGCCGGTGGTCAGCTGGTGTACACGTTCTTCTTGAGCTACGCTGCACCTCCACAGGACTACGTCATCAGAGTGTTCCCTCTCCACCTTCCCATCCACTGCCACTACAACAGGTAAATGTCCTTCTGTTGCATCGCCATTAAAACCACGACTCTGGGAGCACATCGATGGACGGATGATGGGGGTTTTAAGTGTGCTACAGTTCGTATCGTAGTTTTAAACTCACGGTCAAGTTATAACCTGCGCCTTAGAGTGAAGTCTAAGTGGAAGTGCCAAAAAGTGCAGTTCCCCCCTCCTCCACTAGGTGCTGGCTGCAAAACAGCAATTCCCCCTAGACTCCCATGATAAAAAGACCAACTTTACAGCGGAATGAAACGGGTTTACAGCCTGGTTAAAAAAACATTTTAGCTTTTAAAGGGTCAGGTTTACCTTCATGACACCTGTGGGGGAGGGAAAAAATTCTGACTCATTCGTTTAGATGTTATTTAATCCTAAAATTTGTCATACTTAGGGGCGTGTCCTTTTGATTGACAGGTGTCAGATATTCGGGAAAACAAGGCCAAAAGTAGTACAACCGCGGTTTTTAGGTGCTAATGGTGGCTTAGCTTTAGCCCACCCTCCAACGTTAGCTGGTTATCTGTCGTTATCTCCAGGTTAGCTTTGTTAGCTCAGAGTTTCATAGGTGTCAATCATCCCTCTTCACTCCTCCTCCCTCCTCAGCGCCTCCTTGTTGGCCATTTTTTGGTCACAAGAATTTCATGATGTTGCCAAGATTGTGAAGGAAGGAACCAACAGCCCATGTCATGCACGCGCTGGGAGAGAACGCCTAGGGGAACGCTACCTAAAATGGCCTGGACTTGAACATATGCAAAATTAATGAGTCATTAATTTTTATGGAATTACCCCTTTTACCACAACATACCGTGTAGAAACCATTTTTCTTAAAGATTAAAATAAAATCTGATATAGCTCCTCCTCGTGACCCACAGGATTCTGATGAGCTGACGGCATACACTGCCAAACGGCCTAAAACACGCTAAACTGAGCAAGAAAAGAGATATGAAACGCAAGAGGGACCGACTAAGGAATAAAACTCGTGCTAATCTGGGTTCTGCCTACTCGAGGGGGAGAGTTTGAGGGACCCTCAGACTGAATCTGGACTCAGACCTACCTTTAGTCCTCTTAGATGGGTATCCTTTCATTACTTTTTCTTTTTGGAACATTTAATATGTGACGTTGAGGAATTTTCATAACCTGTGATGCTTATAGCGTTTTATATAAAGTACTCTGGATGGTCTTGTGTGCATGTGTAACATGCATAGGAGTTGGAGGAGTGAAAAAGGACACGTATGGGTGTCTCTTCCTGTTAAACAGTTCGGGGCGTGGCTTATAGTTATACTGTTGTCCTTGATAATGGTAAAAAAAAAGAAACTATGCAAAACCAGGTACAGCTCCTTTAAGTTTCATCCATTTATTTTACAGTCTATTGTGTATTTATGGTTAGGGTTGCCACCCGTCCCGTAAAATGCGGAATCTTCCTTTACTTGACAATTAACTGTTGCTTTGCCATTTAAAGATCAAATTATGGTGATGGATTAACAGATAAAGATGAATAAATAAAGGATCCAAGTTTATTTTAAATCTTACTTAAAAAAAAAAATCGTTTTTAAATTTGCAACCAACATATCTGGAATAAAAAACATGTAACAGGATGACTGAACGTCCTCTCCTACCCGGACATGCCTCTATGAAAGCTGGAAAATGCGTCCAGGTGGATTTTCAGCCTCGTCTGCATCAGTCTAGGATACCTTTACATGGACTCGGCTTGCGTTTCACTCCCCACACTTCTACTACTACTACTACTACTAATACTGTCATTTAGCGGACGCTTTTATCCAAAGCGATTTTAAATCTGAGAGAACAACACAAGCATAAAAATCAAAGAGTAGGATGCAGCAAGAACAGGTGGACTGCTGGTCATCGATGTAGTTATGTCAAGTGCTAAGATCATGCTAAGTGCCCTTTTCTCCTTAGACGGAGGAGGAACCAGAGTCCAGCAGAGGTTTTTGCGGTTCAGTATGGTGACGGTGTTGCATCATGTGGGAATTTCCGGTGTAATGCCCCCTGGTGGCCAAACGCAGCGTAACTAGTCACATTAAAAAAAACTGCCATCATTAAAAAAACTGCATGTTTCTGACTGAACCCGAGTCTCAGACGTTTAAGGACTAAACTCCACTGTGAACATGTGATGCTCCACCATCACCATGGCAACGCTGCATTATGTGGAAAAACAAAGGAAATACAGATGATGGAGGAAAGCGTGTGTATGACATCCTGGAGGTTGCTGCTGGCTTTCATTCATCGTGTCAAACCTCTCGTTGCTCCAGGTTTCATTACTCGTATCAGGTGGGCTTCAGGCCGCAGATTCAGCAGACCACCATGCTGAAGAGCCTCCGCAGTAAACTGTCCTTCAGCCTCACCGTGTGCAACGGTAAGCTCTCCTCAGCACCAGCTGCAGCCGCTGGCTGAAGCCGGTCTGACCGATGGCTTGTCCTTCCAGCGCGGTGGGATCCCCTCCCTCCAGGCCACGCCTTCCTCTTAGGAGAGCCGGTGTACTTTCTGGCTCAGGCCGCAGTTCTGCTGGCTGGAGAGAGGCTTTATGTGGACTGGTGCTACGCCACGAGCTCTGAGGATCCCAACAGCTCCCCCAGAGTGGAAGTTATCTCCAACCACGGGTGTGTACCAACACACACACACACACACACACACACATGCATGCATGTCAACGTGCTGGGTTTCGTTGTGATGGTGGAGCTGGTTGGTTCTGGCTGCAGCTGCATGACGGACAGCAGGAGGGAGGGCAGCAATTCCCAGTTCCTGCCAGGAGGGGGCGCTGTGCTGAAGTTCTCTGTGGATGCCTTTCTGTTCAGAGGAGTCTCACAGGTAAGACGAACACGCCGGTTTAGTGTGTGTGGAGTGAAGGGCCTGTGTTTACCACGTTGCTGTTTCCTGATTTTCACTGCAAACCAACTGGAACAAAAATCACATTAAAAATAAGAACGAATAAAGAAAATGATGCAAAGTGAGATGGATGGGGTGTACGCACACACACACACACACACGTGTAAAGCTTTAACCAGCGGGTCGGGTTGCGGGTCATAGATCGACGTGTCTGGTCCGGCTCGGGTTCAGTGTTTATGGTGTCTGGGTGGTTGGGGTTTGTAAAATTCGCCCGTGCAGGGCTTGGGTAGCGCGGGCCGTGGGTAAAAGCCTGAGGTGAGTACCGGCGGCGTCACATGATGCAGCTTTTACTCGTTGACTCTGAATTCTTTGTCGGATTGCTGCTGATCGTGTTGTCCGTTGTTGGGACCGAAGCGGGCAGACTTTACGAACTGTCGGATCCGTGTCGGCCTTTTTCTTTTCAAACTACTTGCATGTGACAGAACTTGTCCCTCTTTTAGGTCCATGCTCCTCGGTTTGGCTCCATGTTATAAATTAGAAACACTCGGAGCGCCAGAGAGTGACTCACCTGAACAAAAACCCCAAAAGGCCCAACAGCCCACCCTGGACCCCTATAGCAGAACCTTCTGGGTCACCAGATGCAGAATATTTGCATGATCCAGGAGAAATGACGTAACAGCTCCCTGATGATGCGTGTTTCATTACATTTTGGTCATGGCTGCACTCGGACCAGACTGGGACAAAAAGTCAGGCTGGGGTCTAACATTCACCCCCCCACCGAACCATCTTCATTAAACTGACATTCACACCCAACTATGAGCCAGCAGTCCAGAGCTTTTCCCAACTACGCTC
The DNA here is from genome assembly GCA_036024015.1 of Craterocephalus amniculus. Lineage (NCBI taxonomy): Eukaryota > Metazoa > Chordata > Actinopteri > Atheriniformes > Atherinidae > Craterocephalus > Craterocephalus amniculus. Next base: position 4,529 of record JAVQJG010094054.1, on the reverse strand, counting down.
CTCAAACACAACCCAGCTGTCCCAACAGGATCATATCATGATCTCATGATGAGCTGAAACGTCTTGATCGGCTCACTTTGTCAGCAGACTGATGCCGTTTACTGGAGCTCTGCTCTTTTCCAGAGAAAAACTTCTGGTTTTGTCTGAGCACAGCACATTGTCTGGCTAGCAGAGCTCCTTCTGGGCATCAGCCACGATTCTCCAGACGAAGGGGAAAAAATGTTAGTTTACAGATGAATGGATATGTTCGCATATTGATTATAGTTAATAATTATGAAAATGCTTTCAAAACCCGACGCACCAGAACAAATGTTTAAAAATTGATTTCCTTTGTTGTATCACACCTAAGGTCGGACTTTATTCCGCACACTGGTTAGGGCTCTGAACCTTTTCTAGACGCTGCCGTAATGGGTGACATCCGGTAAACTTAGCAACGTTTTTTGTTAAATCAGTTGGGGAAAGAAGAAAGCGACACTGAATTGTGTTTTGTGGAGGACTAATCCTGATCCACTTTCCCACATTGTGCCTGTCTGTCCTCCACGACCTTGTCCTGCTGCTGCATCAGTGTGCGCCCCCCTGCTGGCTCCAGGGACGTGTGAATGTTGGTAGTTCTTGTGTTTAAAAACATTTCTGGATCCAGACGGTGACCTGCGTCAAACTCCGATTCTAATTCGTTTTTCCTTCTGCCATGTCTGAGATTTTCTAAAACTTTAATGCAAATCAGATCAGTTTTTGATTTGTGCTCTAACAATCATGTGCGAGTGAAAACGTAAAAAAGTGAAAGCGGTAAAAATACCACAGCTTCCTGTAACTGCTTACAGTGAGGAACAAATGTCAATTTTCTTACATTTTGAAATGATGTCAGTGAATTACTGTTTATTTTATTTTTTTAGCCAAAGAATAAAAATTTAAACTAAAAAAAAAAGTATAGATTTGTTTGAAGAGTATAAAGTATAAACTTAAACTCTTAGCCCCATGACTCATTGACATAACATGTCCTTATGATAAATAGCCTTGACATAAAATATGCACATATAATCATTTAACTTAATCAATGCACAACATAAAATTACCACATTAACTGCACTACAAAAAATATGCAGTTTGATAGCTGATTGTTTGTTTTAGAGATGCATCTCACCACTGTAAATATTACTATATAGGCCTCTACACTGGATGTAAGTATGGGTCTACAAGCACACAAATACCAACCAATGAAATATATCATTAGTCACCCTCATTAATATAAATAGGACATCTAATTCATCCCATAATTCTCTCCAGACTCTTTCTGACTCGATCATCCACCTCAAAGCACAGCTTTCTGTCACTGAATCATTTTTCAAGTTGCCTGGTAGTTTTTAACCATGAACATCATTGTCAAAGTTTTGTAATTGATCAAACTAGTGAGCTTCATGGCGTGGGATTTCAGAAAGTGTTTTTGTGATCCAAATATCCTTGCCCAATTATTTTATTTATTTCTTGTAAAATTACAAATGGGTTTTACCCATATCTCTGCACGGTTGGTCATATATAAGTACCAGTAAGAAGGAAACTATGGGCAGTTTTATATTTTAAGAGTTTCCTCAACTTCTCAGTTACTGCAGCGCTTCCCACCAGTTTGGATTTGATATAGTGTGTGCGGTTTCCAGTGACCCTGTGATCCACCAACACACCCAGAAATTTGACTTTTCATTTGATGACGTCATTGTTCATGTCTGGAACTTGTATGTTAGTTTTCCGATTTCCAAATAAGTTTTTGTTTCGGTTAAATTCTAACTTTTAAATTTTCTTATCTCTGGTGTTGTGTCGATGCAGCTGAACAAAGAATGTCTGTGTCATCAGCAAAAGTCAAAGTCAACTTTTCTGAGACCTTAATTTGATGTAAAGAGTGAACTTTAAAGAATGATTTTAAACTGGAATCACTGAGATTGAAATATCTCATTTCAATCAACCTGAAGGTAACCAGAGGGAGCACCTGATACTAAACAGATAATATGATGTGATCAGTTTAGCTGCTTCTTTGATATATTCCAGACTATAATCTCCACCAAACGCCATCCATGTTAATATGTACCATATGGAAAATAAATGGTGTCATAATTCATATAATAAAATGTCATTTAAGAGGTTAAACGCCTAAACATGAAGGAGGTTTTTAGCAATTTAGTCTGAATTTTATGTCAACATACTTTTTTTTCTTTTCTTTTTTAAATAGTCACCAGACCAAAGAGTATAAAGACATGTCTGGCTGCAACATGGTAGAAATATTAAGACATTTTGTCCAGTTTTCTCAACAAATCCAAAGACCTGAACGTGGTCCGAAGGGATGCGTGTTCAGATAAAACATCTGCTGCTGCCAAGGAGAAAAGTCTGGCTCCATCAGGAAGCCAAGCTTTGGTTCAGGTAGTTTTTAATATTTCTAACTTTCAGCAGCATCGTGTTGCATAGCAACAATCCGTCCGTTTACAGATCATTTGCAGTCGGAGACGATGCACACGCTCCATCCTGAAACAAACGTGGTTTCCATGGAAACGGATGCCTCGTCGCAGTGTTTAACTGGAGTGTTTCTGTGTAGGTCCAGTACCTCCACTGTTCATTGTCTGTTGGTCTTGAAGCCACCCCCACTGCAAAGTCCTGCACCTATAACAAGGCGGCCGGCAGGTTAGTGACGAGTTTTATAAGTTTTATAAAATGGTTGCTTATCTGTTACGCTTTTTATTATTACACAGCTGTTTATTCGGCCAAACGATGAGCCGGCTTCAGCTCTGATTGCTGGCTTTTAAGGAGGAAATTAAGTGAACAGTTTTAATAGAAAAAAGTTAATGTGTCGTGTTTTTTCCTCAGCTGGAGTCAAACTGAGTTTAGAGAATCTGGAAGCTAAGCTAACAGATGCAACAACAAGGCTGCTCAAGATCATATTTTCAGTCGTCTAATGACTCAAACCTGGAGGGAATATTTTATAATGAGCCACCAGAACGCGTCTGATGCTCTTACTGCAGTTCAAACTGAGCATCAGAATGAGGAAGGAAGGAAGGAGGTTTATGCTTGTTGGTTTGAGCATTTACTGGGATTTTCACACAACCGTTGCCTGGGTTTGCAGAGAATGGTCTGATGACAGAAAATCCCCAGTTACTGTCAGATGAGACTGGGTAGACTGGTGGGAAGGCAGCAGGAAGTCCAGTAAGCACTGGTTCCCACTAGAGGCCTGCATGGGACAAACATGAATGTGTGAACAAGGGTCCAAAGGGTTTGTGTTTACTATAGGAGTGTAGTATGGATCACATACTGAGAAATCTAGAAATTATTCGCATAATCAGATATTCCACTACATTGCATCATTGTGCTGCTGAGTTTATTCCTCAGTAGAGTGGGAATTTCTCAAAGATTAAAAATGAGGGGGGAAAAAAACTTTTGCTTTAATTCATATTTTTAATTTCATATTTTTTAATTTATAGTTGTGGAAACTACCAAAACAACACTTATCGCAACTTGCATATAAATGTAAGCGCTAATCTATCTGACCCCTTGTGGCACGGAAAACATATTACACCGTTTCCACTCCGGCTCCTGGTGAGCCTGGCAGAGTTAAATCGGTCTGACAATGGCACAGTAAAGGACGGACTAATGCTGCCTTCATGTGCTATCGTATTTATGGTAAATACCAAAAACCGACGACAAAATTGCACATGAACACTCATGTCGTAATTTGTACTGGGAAACTGGAAAAATTTTATGATGCCCGAGTTGCCGGGATGAGATAAACTTTGACCTTTCAAGATGGCCGAGAGCAGCAAGATGATTGTTTGGTAAATATTACGTTATAATAACTGTTCTTTGCTGCTGTTTGTAGCCGACTCAATGTTGTTGCATACATTCTTTTATATAGTATCTCCATTTAAACTTATGTCATTTTCAAAAAGAATTTAATCATTGTTCGCTTTTTGTCCACTTTTTGAAAAGGTTTGTTTTTATCTGGAGGAAGTTTTTATTTTATTAGCAAATATCAATGTTGACCCAGGATTATGTTCAAGTTTTACATTTTGGCCCGGTGTGTATCTGAGTTTGACCCTCCTGGTTTACTAAATCAGTTTTTTTACACAGAAAAAAAGGACTAAAAACTGCGTACATAGGGAGGATAGTGATTGTGTATTTTTTAGGGGTGTGACGATCTCGATGTTTAATCGAAATCGATCGAAATTACGTCCAGGTCTCGAGCAACGAAGACAAGGAGAGGATCGACGATTCCTCCTCAGCTGCATATTTTCCCCACAGCGCCATAAACTGCTTCTTCTTCCCCGCGCTGCTTTCCTTCCCTCTGCTCCACTCACTACCTGAGGGGAGGGGCTGCTCCCCACACACGCACGAGCGCACAGGCTGTGCGGCAGCAGCAGCACATAGGAGAAAAGTGACCTGCGTGAAGTTGGCCCCCCACCCCACGCAAAACTTAGTGAAAATGGTCTCAATCGTTAGTGCTACGTTAGTGCTGGTTTGTGCAGAAAAAATGATCGTTTGTGCTGCTTTAGTTT
>JAVQJG010094053.1:0-51204 GCA_036024015.1 Craterocephalus amniculus | reverse complement strand
ATGGGAGTTCCAGTGCAGATCAGGAAGAACATGTAGAAAGCTAGAATCTTGTACATGATCGGGTCAACCATGTAGAACTGAGGATATTCAAAGGGACTTCTAACGAGCCCGGTCCTGTTGGACATGGGAATGTAGAAATTCTGGCCCTCTGTGCCGTTGGGTTCGATTCCGCCATCCCAGCCCATTTTCGCTGCTCAGTTCTGGTGCTGTGTGTTAAGAGTTCCGTTATGTTGGAGGACACAAGATACGGACATGAGTGTTGTGATTTTATACTTGCCTACCCCCCTTTGTTTAAATGGATTACCATTACAGGATTTTGAGGTGAACTGAAGTTAACTGGTCATTAATTTACCTTAACACCTCGCAGAGGTAAGGTAATTTGGTCCGGATGAAGTCCTTTAATCCTCAGTAAATGAAATCCACTTTAAGACACTAGGACATTACCAGTTGTAAACAAGGCATATCTATATATACACACGCACAAAATCACAATTCCAAAAAAGTTGGGACGCTGTGTAAAATATGAATAGAAATAGAGTGCAATTACTTGCAAATCCCTGCAAATCTCTTATAAAGCAATGTTTTATTCCCAGTAGAACATAGACAAGATATCAGGCAGTGAAACTGAGCCATTTTACCATTTCGTGGCAAGTCTTTGCTTATTTTGAGTTTGGTGGCCGCAAAACATTGCAAAAAAGTTGGAACACAGTGATTTCTAAAATTATATAGCATTGTCTCTTGTAACAACTGTTTGTAAACATTTAGTAGGTGGGGAGAGCAGTTGCTGGAGTTTTAGCAGAGGAATGATGTCCCATTCATGTCCGATGCAGGATTCTATGCTTTGCAATGCTGGCCGTACATTGCTGGATGTTTCATTTCATTACATGTCAAATGTTTTCTTTTATTTTCTTTAATTATAAAAAAGGGACTCTGCATATTGATGAACATGATAATGTACAAAATGTCAGATTTGGACAAATGAATATTGTTCATTTTTCGGTCCTGGGAGGTTTGATATAGGCTAAACAACACAAAAAGGAAAAATATTTAAAGCACTACACATCAAAAACATTTTCAGGGAAAGTTCTGGACTGCAGGCCCATTGACCACCTCTACTCCTCTCCTATAAGGCCATGTTTTTTTGATGGTTGCAGTACAAGGTAAGGCATAGAGATGCTGAAATATGATGGTCTCCCTGAAAGAGATGCTGTATGACTCCAAAATCTATAAATACTTTTCAGCTTTGATGGCCCCTTCACAGATGCATACTGTAGGTACTAATACAACCCTGTGCCTTCAGAGAAGCAGACTTCTGAACTGTGCTGATAACAAGCACAAGCAAGTGGGTTTTATTTTCTTTAATCTGCGGGACACACAATGGCTTCCAGAAAGATTTAAAATTTGATTCATCTGACCACATAACAGTTTTCACTTTGTTTCATCTTAAATGAACTAAGGATCAGAGAAGATGACAGTGTATCTGGTTTGCTTCCTCCAGCACAACAGAGCTTTAACTTGGATTTGTGAAATGTGTGGTGAACTGTGTTCACAGTGATTTCTGGAGGAGCCTGAGCCATTTGGTGATTTCCACTAGAGATTTGTAAATGTTTTTAATAGGGACCTGTGACGGCCCACAGATCCCAAGCATTCCAGCTTTGACCTTTAGTGTTGTCCCATGCATAGAGATACCTCTCAATTCTCTGAATCTATAAATTATGATATTGGAAACATCAAAATCTTTTTAACTATACACTGAGGAACATTTTCTTGAAACTACCCATCTATACATCTTGTTGGCCCTGCTTCTCTAGAATCAGCCTTTTATACCAAGTCATGTTACTGACCTGTTCGAAACGATCCTTCGATTGTTTCTGATATCGACCAACTGCTTTTCTTGCCTTTTGTTACCCCTGTTCACACTTTTTTTGAGATATGTTGCAGTTCTCAAATTCAAAATGAGTTCACATTTTCCATGAAATGGAAAAAAAATTATCTGTCAACATCTGAAATCTATTTTCTTTTCCATAGGAAATGGGTTTATGAAATTTTCAAACGGAAGGTTCAAAAGAACATGAGAACACGAGAACATGTTAGGATGTATTCATGAGCAAACTCATATTACAATGTAAAATACAAAACACTAAAATCCCATCGTGTCCAAACTAGGTCATGAAGAAGCATGAGCTTATTTAGTCCTGCCCTTTCTCCATTTCTCAGCAAATTTATTTGCTGATTGCTACTGATATCACTCACTTCCTGATTTTTTGCTGGTTCAACCAGGAGAGGGGTTTGAAACAGTGGCTTTCTGTGAGGAGTTTGTATTTTCTCCCTGTGTATGTGTGGGTTGTCACCAAGTACTCCTGCTTCCTAGCCTGGCTATCGCGACTATATTGCTGCGAGCATATAGTCTGGCCAGGACCAATAGGGAAACTGTTTCCTAGAAGGGACGGTTGACCCGTCTCCTTCAAATGTCGCTGTTTGTGATTGTTTGAAGCTTAAATCAATCACAGCTTAAACCAATCACAGCACTCCTTTCTCTGACTTGTGTGTAGCCAGCAGGGCTAACAGACTCTTACCGAAGCCGGTCAGGAGCAAGGCGAAAACGTCTTTCCCTCCAACAAATGTCTCCAGGGCTACTCGTTGCTCACATTTCACAGAGAACTTTCCGTTTAGTGGGCTGAAAACAGAATCTCCCGCTGTCTCAAACGCTGCCGCTGCTCCATTTTAGCAATGCTAACGGTGTTGCTTTCTGTCACGTCACTGCGTTGAGCCCGCCTCTTTGGATAAGCTCAAAATTGATTGGCTCCCACTTTTTTGGGATTTTGGAAATGGGTTTAATAGGCCTCTTGGCCAGACTATACGGAGCTTGCAAAATGGTAGTCGCGATAGCCAGGCTAATGTTTCACACCTTTTTGCACCAAAGAATGGAATTTGCTTCTTTAACTTTTGATTTTTGCTGTCAATTGGTCATTGAGGCGTGAAATCTTGCTCATCAAACCTGTTTTTTTTTGCGTTTTCACATTTTATTTGACTATTTTCAGCAGCGCATCAACACAGCGTTGGCCCTCTGGTTGTGGATGTCGATGCTGTGTTGAAATTAAAGAACAGTGTGCGTTTTCATGGTTTGGGAGGAACTTGTTTCCCACTGAAGCAGAGTGAGTCATAGTTTCAGAGCAGAGCGGAGCCCTGCCGCACAGAGCAATAAAATGTATCAGCCTTTGAATAAACACACAGAAAACCATGATCATGAGAAACACGATCGGTTTGTGTCTTTTCATGGATTTTATTGGCAGCGGGGGGAAAATAAAGAATAAGAGCAACTCATGTTTTAATGAGCTTTTAGTAAGAAAGTGGAGCCTGAGTTGCGCTGCTACAGCAGAATATTCTGGTTCCTCTTCCTGAGGTACAGGTGGAGGTCAGACTTTGTGAAATGGATAAAACTCAATAGATTGCTCTCTTGAATGTAATAAAATAAACCTTTGTGTGTGTTTGTACTCCAGATGACCTGCCAAAGAAGAAGCCTCCAGCTCTCTATAAGCCCACCAACCCCGACGGGCTGGCCTATCTGGACTTCAGCGTGTCAACGACTGGCATGCTGGCCGGGGTTCAGGTCAGCTTAGCGTTAATCCTCTCCACCCCGCCACTCAGTCATCAGGGCCCACTTCCCTCCGCCGTTAATTGTTTCTCCTCTCCAGAGGGAAACTCGGCTAAATGAGCAGAATAAAAACACACAGAGCTCCAAGACACACAAACAAACCAACTGGAGTGCCGCTGTTAAACTAAGTGTCACTTTTTCTATTTTTCTGTGTGTGTCCGTGTGTGGTGTTTCTGTCTCTCTGCCGTTCCTCTGTTCAGATGTCCCATAATGCAGTTGGAGCCTTCTGTCGCTCGGTGAAGCTGCAGTGCGAGCTGTACCCGTCCAGAGAGGTAGCCATCTGTCTGGATCCCTACTGCGGCCTGGGCTTTGTCCTCTGGTGTCTCTGCAGGTTGGTCAGACTCTTATATGTGTCCCTGTTTATTCAGACACCGTTACTTAAGTTTCTGTCAACTTGATGTAAAACTGGAGCGACAAATGTGATTAAACCCCACTATTTAAGCATGTTAGGGTGTCTTTGAAGGGCTGTGTTGAAGGAGATAAATCCACACAAAAATGCTGTTTTCTAAAGATACTTTAACATAAACTTTTTTTTTTAATAAATAGGCATGTCTGCTAAGTTCCCCACAGACGATGATATACAGTATATCAGAAAGTTAATCAGTAAGAATAGCAGAGTTGTGATTTCAGCTTGTCCAGCTCCTCATGTGAAACTCAGCGGTCTTCAAACCCTAAAACTTGCTTCCAGTTTGCTCGTCTGTTTACTTCTTTCCTCGTAAATTGTGAAGTTGGCGGGACCAGATTTCTGCTTCTACTTGTCCTTTAAATAAAACAGCTTACAAATCACCGTCAGGATGAGAATTTCTCCCCCTTTGGGACTGTAAAGCCGCAGTAACTCATATTTACTGCTTGTTATGAGATACGACTTTGTTGTTTGACCCTAAAGACTTTCTGGAACGTACATCCCGATCTTTACATGCCTGACTGATAACATGAAGTATGAATGTTTTTTTTTTTAGTTCATCATTGCATGCAGCATTAGGAGGAAACGCAGTCACAAAAGGAAGAAGCGTAAGGTTTTAACCGGACACATAAGTTGAGGAAAGCGTGTTTTTGTTGTTTTCAGTGTTTACTCTGGCCACCAGTCCATCCTGATCCCACCAGTGGAGCTGGAGTCCAACCCGGCACTGTGGCTGCTGGCCGTCAGCCAGCTGAGGGTGCGAGACACCTTCTGCTCCTACAGCGTCATGGAGCTCTGCACCAAAGGACTCGGCCTGCAGACCGAAGCCCTCAAGGTCAGCGCGGTGCACATATCAATTCTACTAATGCTAGTGTTTGTATTTTTAGCCATGGAGCCATGCTTATCATTTTATTGCATGCAAAGATTTTCATTGAAACATTGCACTGGAAAAAAGGCCACTCAAAAAATAAATAAAAAACAGGGTATTTTTGCTTGAAATAAGCAAAGAAAATCTGTCAATGGAACAAGGGAAAATTTTCTTGAAAAGATTTCTGGGAGTAAGACGATATATTCAAGTCTACCAGGCTCATGAAGTGAGCTGGAAAAACTTGTTCTTTGCTATATTTTACTCATATTGTGAAGTTTTTTGTCTCAGTATAAGCTTGTGGTTTTCAAAAGTAGTATTTCCCCCATATTGTCTTAGAAAAAGTTCCTGTATCTCACTGAAATGTTGCTGTTAAGGTGAGTGTATCTTACACTAAAAATGATAGGATATTTTGGCTTGAAATTAGACGAATGCACTTTGTAAGTTTTTGCAGTGTTGGGACAATTACACAGAAAGGAACAGACTCTGAACCATCATAGTAATTGTAAAAACCTTGTGTTATATGGGCTCATTTTGACTGAAGGACACAATCTCAGGTTTAATTATGTGGGAATAAAATGACCAATTCCCTCAATCTAAAAATCATAAATCAGATTGAAAACAAAAACATACAAAAAAATAAAAACCCACACACATTCTGCTGATCCGTCCTTAAGTTCTCCCACTGAGCTCCTTGCTGAGGGTCTGTTTTGAATTTTACCCAGAATGCATCAGGACAGGCTGTCTAAATGTAAAAAGCTACGTAAACTAACAGCCTGTGATTCTCAGGGAGAGCTGCATAGTCTGCTGCTTCTAACTCGTTTCATCATCCTCCACAGGAGGCGTCTGTCCTCTGGCTCAGCGGTAATAAACTCTGTCTCCATCTGCTCGGCCGCAGGCCACATCTGAAAGCTGGAGTGAAACTCTCTGATTGGTCACCGATAGAAGCGGCAGAGTTAATTTTAGTCATTATCTGTCTTTAAGTCTCCATGGAGACTGAACACAGAGTGAGAAATTGAAACGTTCCATATTAGCGGCGTTTTCCTCACAGATCACGTTACTTTCAGACAGAGAAGCAGCCTTAACTTTAGCAGATCTTTGGATGCCTCATATGGTCCCCGAGGGGATTTGAGTGTTTTCTTTTTAACCGAATAAAGGAAACTAAATGAACAAACGCAGAGAGGAAAATAAGCTTCTTCACATTAAAACGGAGAAAGGGTTATAGATGTTTGATTATCTCCCCGTCTTTTGTCCAGGCTCGAGGACTGGACCTGTCCCGGGTTCGGGCCTGTGTGGTGGTGGCAGAGGAGAGGCCCAGGATGTCGCTCACACACTCCTTTTCTAAGCTCTTCAAAGACCTCGGCCTTCACCCGCGGTCGGTCAGCACGGCCTTCGGCTGCAGAGTCAACCTGGCCATCTGTCTGCAGGTGCAAAAGAAGACTTATTCTATGTGTAAAAAAAGAGTCTAATATGGTTCAGTCCTGTTAAATAAAGCCTCTTCATTGTGATTGGCTGCAGGGCACTTCAGGACCAGACCCCACCACAGTGTACGTGGACATGCGAGCGCTGCGCCACGACAGGTACGGCAGCCTGCGACTCGTCCCGTCGGCTTTCCTTTCTGCTCGGCGTATAAAAGTCTGACGTGTCGACGTCTGTCTCTCAGGGTTCGGTTAGTGGAGCGAGGTTCCCCTCACAGTCTACCCTTGATGGAGTCCGGAAAGGTGAGTGGATTACACTAAAAATCTGCTCCAGTGGCTCCACTTGGGGACAACAAGCAGAGAAAGCTTTAAATGCCAAACTAAGCAGCTCACTCTAAGATGTCGGGATGAAAAATGAATGACAGCAGCTTCCAGGATGCTTCCTCTGCTCTGGACCCAACGTCCTCCCACGTCCAGTGAGTCAGAACAGACGGCAGGTTTGAGTCAATGATGAGCCTTCAGTGTTCATCCTCCCGCTCCGTCTGAGGATATGTGGGAGAAGAAAATCAAAAACATAGCAAACAGTTAAGGAAGGTGCCTCGTCCATTACTACACGCCAGGACGGCAGATCTGAGAAACATCCCCAGGTTAGATACTAGAGCCGGCCAATATATCCAGATATCAAGACTGTTACACAAGATATAGAATATGGAATATCGCGTGTATCAAGTCAGCTTTTTTTTAGTTAAAACTCTCTTTTTTAGCATTTTGCACAACTTATCCATGTTCTGGTCATGCTTGCAGCATTGGCCCACATATTACTATTGCTTTTGGCAAAACTTTGGCACCTATCTCCTAGGATTTTGGGAACATCCCCACAAAAGTTATGTCAAAACGTGCGGCTTGATCGGGAATGACGTTTGTTCATAATTCCGAAATACTACGTGAAAGTTATTCACGAAAAACGGCGACATTTTTTCCCATAGGAGTGAATGGAGTTTGCCCTGAAACGAGCTAAAAACCAACCCCACTTCGGTGACCTTCAGATTTCCGTCCTTCCACGTAGAAACACCATTCGAGGTTTAAACGGGTCACAAAAGATGGAACTCTTACATACTGAAATGAAATTGCAGGATTTCTTGCGAATTTTGCGTAATCTCGAGTTACGTTTTCACAAAAACGTGAAAATCACAAACAAAATCTCTCAAACTCTGCAAAAACACTGATTTTTTTAACCCAAAATTTCCTTAAAGCAGAACTTTGCAACTCTAGCTTGGAGCTCCCCCTACTGGTTTCATTTGACAGCTTACTGTCGTAAAGTTTATACATCCCCCCTACACCCCTGTAGCACAGAGACCTCTTCTCTGCCTGTCTCTTCTCTATTCTGATCCCTGAATATATTTCTAAGCCTCTACTAGCTTGTTGATGCTACTGTAGTAGCTATGTTTGTAGCAGCAGAGTCCTTTCTGTTCTGCAGCGGCTGTTTTAACCGCTTCACCCCGGCGCCCAGCACCAGAGATGCCAGTAACGCGTTAGAAAGTAACACGTTACAGTAATTTAACTACAAATTCCAATAAATTGTAATCTAACGCGTTATAATGTCCTATTACGTAGTCAGATTAGCGTTACTCATGTTGCCTATCATGCGTTAATTCAAACTACTTTAATCAATTAGTCAGAGCTCACTTACGTCTTTTATTCAGCCGTGTTTGAAGCCAACTTGAGTACACGCTACTTTCGTCGAAACAGTGACTTTTTAAAACGCCTTCTCAGTCACGGTGGTAAACATATCCTATGAACTCATACAGTTGCCTTTTCTCCGGTGAAACTTGACCTTTTTGAATGAAAATCGATACAAACACGACTTTACACATGACTTTAGAAAGAAATATGACATAGAAACTTACTGCCCTGGTGCATGATGGGAAGTCCGCCTCGTCCACTTCCTCATCAGAACTTTTTCCAAACCAATAGGCTAATAAGATTGAATGTTTTTGACTAAGTCCGTTACTAGTGTATCTAATGAGGGCAGAACCACTAGTTGAATGATTTACAAAGTTAAGAAGAGACTGACTCTAAGTTGATAGAAGGTGAAAAACAAGTAAAAGTTACAAGTTGCAAAACATTGTGAAGTCACCGTTGTAACTTTTTCACTTTCAGTAAAAAATAAAATCTGTTGTTATTTTTATGTTTGGGGGTTTTAACAAATAAAGTAACTAGTAATCTAACTTAGTTACTCCTAAACCTTAGTAATCAGTAAAGTAATTGGATTACTTTTTAATGAACTAATCAGTAACCTGTGGCATCACTGGTGAAAAATTACTCTAATTTCCACTTTTCTTGGACGCAGCGGCCCTCGCCGTAAGCTTTCCTTTTTTTAATTACCCTTGCCATTTTAGAAATGGGCAAACCACTGTAAGGGTGACGTAGCAAGAAGGCCGCCAAATGTTTACTCCCACTGTTTGCGAAAATATAAAATGACGTTTTTGTACATGCGTATCTTATTCTGGTGTCAATAGTGCTTATAGGTTGCATATTATTGATTCCATGACGGAGACTTTTGGCTGGAAATTTTAACAAAGCCTGCAGTTGGCACTCGGGCCGCACTTATTCAAGCGCTTAGGTGCCCTTCAGGACTGGTAAGGCCTAAGTGTGTCTGGATTTATTTATTTTCTATTTACTGGAGTCAGCAGCCACATTCCCTCACATGTCAAGAAATTTCTTTGAGCCGGAACTCTTCTTAGTTATTTGAAAGGTAGTGGAAGATACTTAGCAGGCAGTGTATCGGCTTTAAGTTCACTTAAGGTCATTGACTGAGTAGTTTCTTATCTCAAGGAAGAGATTTCATTGCTAATTAGATCTGATCACTTACAATTGCTCCTCAAGCTACCTGATAATCAATGCAGTCTAATTATTATTGTCTTGTTTCTCCACTCCTTTTCCTTTCTTCTTTTATCATACCCTCATTTTACTGCTTGGCCCACTTTTCTTCTGGTTGCTCACTTCCAATGTTTGCTCCATCCCCGTTCTCCTTGCCGGTATGCTGTTTTTCTTCCGAACTCAGTTTATTTCGCCTTCTCCTTCATTCTTATCTAGCTACTGATCTACGTTGAGATTTTTCTAGACTCCACTTGATGATAATGTATCTCACATAACATGCAAAAGACAGTTTATTAAAGTATATCAACTTTTCCTGGCCTTCTGATGATATTATAGCTTATTAAGAATCACTCACAGAACTGAAATAAGCTATGTTCTCATCCAGAAAAACAGAATGACAGTATGTTTTCTGGAAGGTAGTAAAAGACAAGCACATGTATCATATACAGTATAGCATAATAGTTAGAGGGAAGGGGTGTTCTATTGCTCCTGTGAATAAAAGAATTGTCCAATGATGTGTGAAAGGGAATCTGCAATTTGCCCTCATATAGCATTTCTATGTAAGAAACTCGAATACATATATACACACACAGTGTGGAACAAATATAACCCCACAGCAATGAGCAGTGCCCCAAAATGCACCAATGCCCCGAGAGTAGAATAGCACTCCAATATTCTCATTCCATTTGTCTCAATCGGCTTGCTGTCTGAGCGGTCAGTCTTAGGGCCTCAATGGGAATACAGAATAGAGTGCAGCTTTTTACACTTACTCAGCCTCACTGTACTCAGTATCTGCGTGACCTTTGTGGCCTTGCTTCCTGAAGTAGATTTAACCAATCATTTACTGCACTCTAGCAACATGTTTCTGGAAATTTTGTCCACACCACCAAACATAGGAACCTCCGCTGACAGCTGCATGGAGTGGGTTGACAGAATTACTGGATTCATGATCTGTTGAATGGGCTCAGAACTTCTCTAAAACTTTATTCCCAGTATAAAACAATTATTTGATGTCTCAATGGAATATCAGAACTATGGTTTGATCAAATCGGCCCTTAATTTGAGTTTGTTAGATTATCTCTTTCCCCTTATTTCACCTCCTTTCGGAGCAGTTTTGCCAAAATGGGTGGGGCTGTTGGGATGAGCCAGCAGGTGATTATAGTGTAATGGAAGATAAACAAATGCTGCAGGATTGATCATATTTCTGTCTGACTGCGAGACATTCCTCCCGCTGCTAACAAAGGTAACATTAACACAAATACACCGATCAAAATTAATGCATATAACTAAGAGAAGCACAAGGGAGATCTATTTTCTGTTAGTAACGACTGCAGACTGCCCATTAATCAAAACAGTAGCGGCTATCAATGTACAGACAACGTGAACAGTCGTCACAACCATACGAATAAATAAGTGACTAATGCTAGCTTCAATTGAGCCTTGCACTCACAAATGCGATTTTGAATACCTCTACAAAGTAACGACAATGGCAGTATCCACTATCCCGGGTAGTGATCATTCCCCTTCTTGACCTCACTTGGGGAAAAAAATCTCAGATTCAACCATTTGAGCAAACATTTGCTATAAAGTGGAGCAAGGAAGTGAGAGAGGTGACATGATTTTTTTATTTTTTGGGCTCATAGACAGGCTTGGAGACAGATATGAGTGTTAGAAAACCTTTTAGAAAGTAAATTTTGCATAGTTTGAGGATCTTAAAGGTCAAAGACCAATACCCGCTGTCAATATTGGAGTAAGATTTTTATACTACTTTTGGTCATTTCAGTTCAGTTGATGTTCCCCATTATGAGCGAGTAGCATGAAATGATATATGGTTCCAAGGATGTTAAATGAATTTATGCCCTGTATGATAGTTTATCACGTCCCTCAAATTATCCTGTATTCATTGTGGGCTCTGACTGGCTCAGTACAAAGCAGTTCATACTGCCCGTTATCGACCTATTAATTGGAAAGGGGCCCATTGTAGTGAAAGGGCCAGGCAGTATAGACAGACAGGAAGAGATGCAGGCTTAAGATCAGCCCGAACTCTTAATTGGCAGGAAGGAGGTTTTTAAGAAGTGGCGTAATGTGTTTTTTATTGGCATGTAGAAGGTAAAAGGCATACTACTTTAAGTGTGACACAGAAAAACTATTTGTGAAGTACAACTCGGTGATTGTATAATATAAAAACAGCACAGTCCAACCGTGCCACGTCAGCTTATTTCAACTGTGATATTCACTGCAGTGGTTGTCAATAAATTTTTTAATTAAATATAATCAAGGATAAAAGTATACATGTGGACAAGTGCAGAAATTGAAATAGGCTGTGCAACAATAGGAAAAAAAGTAGAAAAAAAGATTTTCTGTTGTTCTGTTTTCTACTGATCGGATTTTATCCTAGCATAGAAAAGTGGACTGAAAAGTATATCCAATGTTGGTTTGTTGGTGATTCAAGTACATAGGAGGCTCATCAGCTGAAAGACTTCCAACTTGCTTCTTTCTTCATTTTTTCTTTTAAAAAACTCTGTTGTCAGTAGTTGTTGCCATTTCATTGACAAACGATTTGAGACATTCATTCTTTTCTTACTTTATGGTCAGATTCCAGCCTTTGATATATTTTGTGGGTGTTTTTTTTAAATATTGTTGAAGGCTAAAGTGGAATAAATTGTTTAGGTGGAGATAAAAATGTTTGCAAAAGCATGGAAGGTCATAGTACCGAGGTGGCCTGTCTGACCTTCACACACTCCTTTTCATACTGAGCCTCTGCAGTGCGTGGATGACATTGAAACACTCGATCGACTGCGAGTCAAGCTGTGCATGTGAAAAACCCTGGCACAAGGAGACATTACTCACTAAACATGACATTTTACCGCCACAGATTCAAGACAGAGAGTTGTGCACAACATAGGGTAATTATTTGTGTTGGCGTAATGAATACGGCTTCAACAGCATGAAAGCAGTCTCTCTTTCATTTATTTCCATCATTTCTGTCTTTATGCAACGGGGAAATATTTTATATTCTGGCAATAACTTGAGCTTAACCATTTGTATTTGGTATCTTTCTCTCTTGGATGACAGCGACAACTCTGTTTTCAAAAAGATCACATTTTGATCCAGATCATTACATTTTGTTTTTGATTTACATTTAACACAACAACTCAACTTTTGGGTAATGAGCTTGTATTTCTGCAAATGCCAAAAAGCACACCGGGGTCTTTTTTGACCTTTTAACTGTTAACATGATTGAAAACCCCAATACACTGTGCATTGATATAATTACCAAGAGAGTGAGACAGACTGAGAGAAAGACAGAGTACTTAATTACTGATGGGATTGATCCAGTCAGTATGGCGATGCTGCATGCTGCATGGTTTTTTGCACCAGTCTTCCATTACTACTATAGCTTATCGCATATGTCATAATGTCTATGAATAATGTTTGTATTAAATATTTTTCTCTTTGTAAGACCTTTTTTTTATGCTTTCGTTGACATCTTATTGATCCACATAAAGAGAGTCCCTTGTGTATGGTCAAGTGGCTGAAATAAAATAAAAACCACACAGTTTAACACATCCACTGTTCTGGTCTTTGCAGTCGACTTTATTGAAAATGGTGAAAGATCGCGTTGAGTTTCGGAGTCAGCAGTTTCTTATAGAAACAAGGAGTAGATTGAATTTTAATTTCTGCACAACCCCTGCTGTAATTATGCTGCTAGATGTCTGGCCGACGATTTGGCAGAGCAATCGTAAAGTTTTCTATTTTCATCAAGACTATTGTCCTAAGAGTCATTGATTATCTGATGTCTGCCAGATCTGATGTTTAACTATGCGGTTTACTCTCTGATGGCTAATTATCCTGCTTCATGCAGTTAGTGAAATGCTCAAACCTTTGTGATATAGAGCTCAAACCTTCAATACATTTTTTATAAAACCCTCTAATCTCTCCTTTGCCTCATTTTTTCAGCATAATTAGTCGCATGTCACCAGGAATTCTTGTTCCACAGCAGGAATCGTGTCTGTACAGCTTACTGCATACTTTCTTCTATCTTCTCCACAGACGGACAATTTCCCCACTGAGCCTAATTATATGGGTAGCAGACAACAGTTTGTTCAAAGGTAAGGGTTGGAATCTATAACCAGTCCCTACATCTCAGACCTTTGTTTGCAGTTCTCCAATGTTCCCCTCACTGTGCTATAACAGTGACTATACTTATACTGACAGTTAATTGTAGTGAGTAATAACTAAAAAAGGAGGAGCCTCTGCATTGATTTAGCTTTAGTAATGATCACTAACACTATCCATTAATAATACAAAACATATAATGTTTGCTGCATAAACAAATGCCTCAAACAGCATATTGTTTTCCCCACTTAATATTTAGGGATGTCAGTCTTTTATTCCTTTTTTCTCAAAGTTCTATAGGTTTAAATGAAAATAGAACATATTAGCTACAAACTGTATGCTAATACTGTTAGCTTTTTGTCTTTTTTTTTCTTAGTAGTTCAACATTCAAAGACCCTGAGCGAGCGAGCCTCAGAGACAGTGGTCATGGCGACAGCGACCAGGCTGACAGCGACCAGGACACCAACAAAGGCTCCTGCTGCGATATGTCTGCGAAAGAAGCCCTCAAGTTGAAGGCTGCAGGTGTGAAACCGCCGCCGTTGGAGCAAGGTGAGCCCTCACCTGCAGATATGGCCGGAAAAGAAATGAAAGAAGCAGCCCAAACCAACACACATGGAGCAAATGACTACCAGGCGGCTGCTGTGTGCTAGACTTACTTGTATTGATGAAAATGTTTGACTTGCCTGAATGCTCACAATCTGAACTTATACTCAGCTACTTTATTTCCCCACTACTTTGTTCTCTGCACTTTTCTCATTTAAAGTGCATGCGGTTTGTGCACTGGAGGGTGTGAGTGTGTGTGCATTCTATACACGTTCTCAGTTTATCAAAGCAGACAAGCCCATTATGTTTTTATAAGCCCAACTACTTCAGCCTCTCCATTTAGCCCCTCTTCCCTGAGCACCCGTCTCTGAAACTTTGATAATGGAACATGGAAAATGACTTAGTGAGCGGCAGACGATGTAGTCTTGTAGTGTGGTGATTAAATATGAATAATTATTCTTAGCGCTGTGGGTCGGGCAGATTACACATGACATGTGTAGAACAATAACTCCCCAGATATGAGTTGTTGCAGTCACCCCAAACCACCTCACATGGTTGGTGCAGGGTCAGGGTAAGAGTCACGATTCTACATATAGCAAGTGTAGAAAGATGTAATGGGTGAGGAGACATGGTGAATTTGTCACTGCAGCTTCATCCAGTGATGTGCTTCATTACCTGCTTAGCAAAACAGATTTTCCCAGAGAAACCCGAATTTAGGAAAATATCTGTACTAAGAAATTTATATCTCACTGACAGCATCCAGAAGGACAGTCATGTATACTAAACATGGATTCTGTGTAATGGTGCTATTAATCCACGGAACAGAAGGGCTGTTTTACTTCTTCCGGAAGGACAGTGACGATTTGTGCAACACTCTATGCTGCAATATGCATGTCTGACTAGATAACATTTTTTTCCCCTTTTCATTGTGTTATATATTTTTTTTAAGAATGAAAAAAAGCCACACACGTTGGCAAGAGAAATTGGCCAATTAAAAAGCTCCATATGTTTCTCATTTTGAAAATGCTCTCATTTAATTGTCCATGAGAGACCAAAAGGATCACATTCATGCACACAAGGCTCATGACAAAGAGAGCGAATTAGGCAGTAGTCAGTTAAAAAAAACAAAACAAACTGTCTAAACCCTGTGTTTTTGTCGTGCGTTTGCTGCTACTGTCGGCTCTAGTGCCAGCGCCATTCTGTCTATCTACTTCTCTATGTGTGCGGTTTTTGAGGTGTGTCATTTGGCTCTTGAACAAGAACTCGTTCACACACGTGCACACGCACGCACATAGACACACAAGTCCAGAGGTGCTGGTTACTTAGTAAAAAAGCTGTAATCTGGCTTTAAGTTGTTTTTCACCGCTGCTACATGCCTTTTGTTCCACTTCTACCTTTCATTGTTTGGGAAAAATCAACTGATGTGAGATTAGACAGTTAACTGACTGCAACTGGGTGTGTTTATCCAATGACATAGGGGCTTAGCTAAGCTGCGGGGGAAGGCAGGGACAGGAAGCCAAGGCATAGCGCAAATGCAGTGATGAGGCGTTAGAGTTTTTGAACATTATTGGTCCAAGGCATCTTCATTAACTTGCAAAAAATACTAGTTGAACGCTGAAAGGCCTCGTAGCTGGATTTAACACTGAACCTACAATTCATCTTCTGCCGTTCAAGCAACGTTCTCTGCTACTTTTATGTCCTGCTGTTTGAGATGAATTGTAAGAAGGGCACTTTGTGGCGGGTAATCTGAAGAGTAGTTCTCTTTGGTGCTTTGTCTGAGCTGACCTACTCATGTGCAGGTAATCGAGCTGTGATATGAGCAATTAATGAGGCTTAGTGGAAGAAAAAAAGAAACAGAAGAAAGTGAAACATGAAGTGTTAAGGGCCTAAGGTACTGCTCTACATGTACACACTGTACACGGAAGCCCTCTGGTTTGTCTCTTATCTGTTGAAAAAAGGAAAAGAAATCTTGTCACTGGTCACTGTCCCTGGAGTCTTTTTCCTACAAGCTTATTTTCTTCACATCTCTGCACTTAGCATCCACTTCATAGGTCTTTCTCTGCTTCCCCCATCCCGCCTCCTTTTACCCCCACCTCCCTCTCCTCCAGCCCGTGTTAAGTCCTCTGTTTCCCTCTAAGCATAGCCCTACCAATTACTCTGTAGCTCTCCTTGCTCTCCTGCCAGAACAGGGCTGCCTCTTTCAGTGGCTCAGTATAAACAGAACTACAAGTGCACAAAGCATGTAGTTCAAGTCCTAATCAATCTCCAACCCTGTTTCACTTCTCAGCCTTAATGTCAGTAGGTTGTAGCTTGTTACACTGTTCTGTGTTTTTCTCTCTGTTTGCCATCTCTTTTATGTTTTTTGCCGGTGTATCCTTCCTAGTCTCCACTTTCGATATGTGCGCTCTCCTCCACTAACAAGCATGACTTTATACACATACCATCATAGAACGTAGTCCACTATGGCTTCCTTCCAGACTACATAATCTGGATATTTAAGCAGCATAGATTAGCCCCAAATTGATTAATTAGCCTTGCAAAATTGGTTGCAATGTATTAATTAAGCTTAAGTATATCAAATGCATTTCTAGTCAGTTTTAAACAGCGATTAATTGACGCTCCAGCGCGCCTGCAGCAGACATTAATACGGTCTTGTCTGGCTCTGCCGGAGTGGCTGGCAGCACATCGCTCGCCTGCGCACAGAGGACTGCCACAGTGGCTATCATGAACAGACAGGCGGCAGTGGTGTAGGGAGATGTTACCCACTGATACGGCTGTCCAAGCAAATGGAGAGGGGGTGAGAGGGATGATGGAGGGAGGGCAGGGAGAGGGATGGATACTGTTGGACTGCACCGCCTGACCTATCCTAATTAGTTGCAACTAGATTATGATAATCAAACTGCCTCCTGCCTTGTTTTAGAAAGGGAGGGATGAGTGGGATAGAGGAGGGGGAGGTTTGAGGATAATGTGATACTACAAGGACAGCGTGGATACGGTGAGGAGACAGCAAGAGATGGGTTCTTATGACAGCGTAGCAGGAGGTGATGAAATTGACTTTTCTCTCTTATTTGCAGGGTGGGTGATAGAAATCTCAGCCCCGTCATTATCAGTCACTTTATGAACAGGGCTAAATAAGGAAAATGTCACATTTGGACTAATTCTCTCATGCACGCAAACACGCCCTAACGATGATGTAAATGGACATGAAGACAGATACAGCTTGTAGTTAATTTATAAATGATGATGTTGGCCTTATATTTAGTTCGTACCGAGCCTTATGTTTCAACAATGCTTGCCTTTTGTGTTGGTGTTAAGTAATTTATTGTGCTAAGAATGGAAATGGGAGGTTATATAATGAATATGCATCTTTAAAGAGATGTTTCTAAATTATCTATTTTTCCTTCTGATAAACTCTGTTTTTAACCGATTAAACAAACACTTGCGGAAAACTGGTGAACTAAGACATTTAGACTCAACGTGGTTATTGACATATACTGTATAGGACTTGTCTATGGAATCTTTTAGTTATCCTTTTATAATAATCAATTCTAACCTTGCTGACCTGTTTTTTCTTATGTATAACTAACATAATGACAGTTTCAGTAAGTCAACATTATTTGAGTTCCGAGTAGAAATCAGGGGAATAAACTGCCTACTGGTGCCTTTCCATTTGCAGACACGTTTGCCTTGTTAAAACCTATGAAATGAGAAGTTAGTCAGCTAAGAAGAATTAGTTCATCAGAGTAAACTGGGTGTGTTTCCTTCCCGCTTTGAAGGTTGCAGACCTGATGTGCTTTGTTTCTGGTTGTGAAAGCACACAGTTGCTTTCAGCAGCAGAAGTGAATTCAGGTTATTTAGAGATACAAGGGTTTCCATTTACTGGTGAAACAAATTTGAAGTAATCCTTTAAAAAGCTGCAAAAAAAAGAAGTGGGATTCAGACATGTTCGTATTGTCAGGTTTCCAATGTATATTTCTTAACCTAAAGGAGGAAAAGGAACAACAGTACACTGCGGTAACTAGGAGAAAACATGCAGTGCCACAACATCTCTTCAAGGTTTCTATCATTTTGTAAATCCTGCTTTGACGATGGGAGAGTTGCACCACTGTGTAGTTTGTAAGTGGGGTTAAGGGGTCTGTACTCTGTGGTTGGCAATCCACTCTGTGTGAAAATGATGTCTCATGTACCCTGAAGCGCTTTTTCACAAATTGAGCTTGATGAATTTTGTCATTGGCATCTTGGAATATCACTGTCCTATTGTGGAGGGAAAAAAAACATCTAATCATGAAATAAACTGATTATTAAGTATATCTGGTTTCTATGCTGAGCTGATTTTCGAAGCTCACAACTTTACTGGACACAGATTAGACTAAGCAAAGAGACCTCAGCTCGTTTGCTTTATCAAAAGAAAAAAAGAGATTTTTTTAACAGTGTATTTTTCTACACCGTTACATAATAATGTAAGTTGTTTCATCATTTCCATTTTAGTTAAATAACTAAAGACAATAAGCCCTCATCTTAAACTGTTACATTTCCAAATCAAAGAAAGTAAGACTGAATTTTTTCATCTATAAAATCATGAGAATATTAAGTTGCTTTTTGGAAGAATAGGTTTTCTCTCTCAGTCCACACTGAGACCAAACAAACTAAATATTCAGACTTTAATCCATCTTAAATATGAACTCCTCTCCCTTGTGGCTGCCTTAATCTTAAGACTCTTAAGACATTTACTGTATTTTTCCAGAGCACATTGAGTCTTTGCAATCTCAATCTTTGCTTTTTTAAAATTTTATTCAGCGCAGTTCATTTGAATTATGGGTGAACCTTTGATTAAAATTGAAAAAAAAAAAAGAAAAGTGGTAGTTGCAAGATTAATTGACTGGTCAGAAGTCACATCAGATGCCCTTTTCACACTTGTAGCCATGGCAACCTCTATCCTTCTCACTCTGGCCTTCAATAAACCTTTATCAGACTCTTTGAAAAGGGCATTCCATTCAACATCATTCATATTTCATGGACAGATAAATGCAGACACGTTTTCTCAGGGTGGGCAGATGTGGATTACATCCGTAATTTGAGCACTTCTGAGTTTGTAATGGGAAAAAAGCCTCCCAATCAGCATGTTATGGCTTCATTATTGACACACCCCTTTTTCATACAAATAGTGCACTCAGGACTCTATGTAGTGCGATACAAATTACAATTAATAATGCATCCGTCTGGAATTTGGAGATCTGACAGATATAGAAAACACTTTCATTAGTTTTTCAGTTACACCTTAAAGTTTTGAGGTGAGGTTTGACACAATATTTTGCTCATAACAAAATGTAAGCATCGGTATCGGGTATTTGCCGATACTCAACTCTCTGTATCGGTGTCGGTATCAGAAGTGAAAAAGTGGTATAGGGACAGCCCTAATGAGAGATAATGACACAGATTCAGACACAGCACAAGCGGGTTAAAAAGAAAGAAAGAAACAAGCAAACAAAAAAAAAACAAAAAATGAAACCTGTCTTTGGAAAAAGTGTGTGCTTCCACACCAAAGTAGAGGTGTGATGGCGCAGTCACAGTGCCAGAGTGTGACTCAGATATATTGAGTGGACGGACAAGATGACTTGTTGACATAAAATTATCAAATGAAAACCTGAACAGCAACAGTTCCTGCTGCAGAGCAAAAAAGATTTGATAAAGCAGTATCACCACTGGTACATTCTTTTTGCTTTTGATCATTTTATTCATGTAGAGCATTATTTTACATCATATACTATACTTTATTACAATTAAATGATAATAAAATCAACAGTTTCATTAAAAAAAGCAACAATAGCTGAGTCTGTTGTGATTGTGCACATTTCCATCCAACAGTGATTTCTGGTTGAAATATAAGAGGCAGCGATTGACAAATGAACTCGCAGTATATGTTATAATGAATTAAATTAATTTTTCAAAGCTAAAGGCAAAACCTACACTATTTTGAAGCCTCTATGAGGTGTACACACCATTGTAGAGAGGGCAGTGTTAATGAGCGATGCTTCTGGTGATGCTAAGGTAATTGTTTTGCAGGTTAATGGACAAACAGCTGCTGAGAGAAAAAGCGTCATCTGAGAGCGCTGTAATTATTCAGTTTAGAAACATTACTCTAAACAGGTAGCATATGGAGGAGTCATGGTTTCACATGATACCATTACATCCGTCTGTTTCAACATGATTAATTCAGGCTATTGGGGTGTGTTTACTCCAGTTGTTCCATTGGAGATATGTAAGCACGTCATTCCAGTGAGCTTCAGATGATTCCGATGTGTTGCGGAGCTCCTCTTTGCCTGTTGGCACTTTTCAGCACTAATCATTAATGTAAAAATTGGGATTCGTTTTAGCGTCTCCTTACGAAGCATCCATTGTGATTTAATAGCTAGCTATTTAAGAGTCTATCTAAAAGTCTGTATGGCCGAAGGGAGTAGATTAGAAAAACAAGCATTGTCCTGAAAACAGCAGCCAGATGCTGATGCTTCTCCTTACTGTTTGCGCGAGCTATAGAGAGAGAGGATTTGTCTCTGAGACTTTCATCTTTTCCTGCCCCTCATCTCCTCAGCTTTTCCATGGCGTGTCCCTGCCCGGGCTGATAGCCTGATTCATGGCAACATCACCAGCTTACGCTCCTTGTGGGGGAAAAATAAAAAAACCACCAGCAATCTGGATTCCTCCAGGATGCATCACTCGAAATCAAATAAGATTTGTGAGTGTTTTTGTGCCCGTGCACATGCGCCAGATCGTGTGTTTCACCCCATTCTTAGTGGATGTGGCCGTATCGCACAGCAGTGAGGCGATTTGCGGCTAAGCTCGTGGAATCCCGTGGAAAGCCTAAAATCTTATGGAGTGAAGGGAGGGAAACTATCACAGTCTGAGGATTTCTTCCCTCTCATTATGGAAGATTTAAAGGGATTAGTCTATTTTCTGTACCACACAAAGTTTTATTAAATTCCGTTGTTATGATTGCAGTTCATGGAGGCTAAAGTCCATTCTTGTGTCCTTCCTCCCGTGCTTACTGGGCGTGTTTCTAGGTTGGAGTGTCTGTGGAGTGTGAGTTCCACCTCAGCCCGCCTGCGTGGCAGATCACCGCCTGATCCTCATTCAGCTAGAGTAGCCTATCTCCAACACAATGGCACCACAGTGTTGGAGAGGATTGATGAATATCTTTGACTCTTACATCTTGGGCTGTAAATCTCTGACATTATCCCTTCAGTCTGGTAGCCACGGGATAATTACAGCTTGATTATGGTTGTAGTGACAGAATAGAATATGTCTTATTTCAGTGCAAATGCCATTACAACTTCTCAAAATAACATAACTGGAATGTTCTTCTATAAAACTCTTTATATAGAAAAGTGGCTGTGGACCCTAAATGTGTACCGATGCCCAACTCGCTACTGCACTTGCTAAAATAAGAACATGACAGGGTGTTAATACAAGTGTGTACTCACTTATATTACATTGAAAAAACACATTAAGCTATTATAACTGTGGAGATGTAAACGCAAAGCTGACTGAAAAATGCATATGTACAGAGGATGAGGATTAGTCCAGCATCATTGAGATTAAAAGGTAATCACTCTTTGACCATATTGTTAAAGCGTCATCCACTATTTCATCCTTTAAAACCACAGTGAAATGTGTTTATTTATATATTTTTGAAGTCACGGACAGCCTTTAAATAAAGATGTTTATATCATAGGAATAAACACAAGTTGTTATGCCGAACTCTGCAGCCACCGATGCTTCTGTTGTTGTTCTGGTCATGGGCCTCGCCTGACGGAAAAATTTGAATGTGTTTGTTTTAATGCCTCATCTGTGCGTAACAGAGCTGGGAAAGTGAGGCCAAGGCGGTTTGATTGGTTTGCATATCTCATGTTTACAGTGTATACATGCACACAGGCTTGTTTGCTGTAAACACACTAGTAACCCACATTATCATCCAGTGTATGATTTCACTCTGCTGAGTCGACAGAAATAAAAAACTCTGCAGAACTTGTTTCCCACACAAACGAACAGCAGATTCCCTCTGAGGAGCAGCGAGAGTGACAATCCGGTGTTTATCTGCTTCATCATTGTGATAGGCATGTTGCTGCTCCCAGTTGTTCTGGTTGTAATCACATGATCAACAACCTCGTAGATGTGGTATCTGTGCTACAAGTGAAATTAATAAACATTGTGCACCAGAACCCCATGGCAGTGTAGCCTACTTTTTTATTTATTTATTTTTCTTCGGGGGAGGTTTTTTCAGGCATTAGCTTCGCACTGCAAAGCCTTGTTAAATGTTTGAATCCAGCACAAACAATAAGGATGTTATCTCTAGTTTTAATGCAGAGGATATTATAAAGTAGAAAGATTTGCCGGTAATTTCATAGAGGGAAGTTTTTCAACTTATAAGTGGTACGCAGTGTGGCTTCACTGAAAAACAATAAACAAGCTTAAGGGACGGTGAGAAAGAGTGCTTCCCTGCGCTGGGCTCATATTTCTGGCTTTGCCAGATATGTAGACTGAACAACAGCAGTGTACATAAACAAGGATGAATTTTAAAAGCCTAGGTAGATGAGTTGTTTTTTAAACTAAAGTGCTCATTCGTTTCTTTTCTGCTTTGGAAAACTCGTTGATTACTGTGAAATTCTTATTGCTGGGTGTGAATTGACCCTTTTTCCCGCACTCTTTCCAGGAGTTAAAAAATGGAGCAGTCACAGCAAGAGTTAGTTTGTTGTTACAGGCCCTCTTGAGGAGTGTGTTTAGAGTAGAAGCAGCAGAATTGTTCCAGCGTCTGCTCTCAGTGGGTGAAACATGTTGTCCTGCACAGCGGTAGGGAGGATACTACGGAGCAGATTATAATGATACAGAACATCGTCACTCCCTGGATCACAGCCCCTCCACAGCCATCTGTCCCCTATCCATGGACAGCAGGGCATTTGTGTATCTGAGTGTCTGTGTGTGGGGTTGTCCAATGTAATTCTAGATATTAACCACACTCTTTAACATATGTTTAGATAGCCTCTTTTACTTCCTCTCCCTCATTTTTTAGTCATAAATGTGATCATTCTTCTTTATTTCCGCAGTTGCCTTTTGTATATTGCTCTCAGATTTTCAGCAAGTTGCAATTTATTAAATGAAAACACTAAATGTGCACTGCTGATGAGCAAAGAACTGCTTAATTTGTACCACAGATTAGATTCAAATGAAAACAAATGAACCAATTTGGTGCTATGTCATTTTCCTGATGTTTCACAGGCTGAAAAACACTGATAAATACTCCAACTTTACAGCCTTTTTAGATTTCTGTCAAAAAATTAAAACCAATAACAGAGCTGCTGTGTGTAGCTTTTAGTATTTTGAACTCAGCCGAGCACTTTTTCCCGTTTTTGGTAAATGAATTGAAGTTATTCAGCTCTGCGGCCTCACTTAAAAAGACAGACTGACTCTTCATGGTTGATTGACTCTGATAAAACTGTGCCATAGTACAGATTCGCTTTACCAAAGTGTTGTGTTTGTAACAAATAAGAGCATGACTTCTCCCTTGCCCTTCATTAGAGACCTTTTGACAGCATCAGGAGAACTGTGGCTCCAACTCAGCATACAACAGGATTTACAGCAGCTCTGTGACCTGTCAGAATCTGTGACCTCTAGCAGGGCCTTCAGGTAATGCTAAGTGCTTTGTACATGCATGGAATTATAAAACAGGATTAATATTGTTTTTATCATGATGTTTTTTGCTTAAGGAACGGAGCCTGAGAGGCTTAAGTGGGACTAGAACACCTGACTATAATACAGCCCCAAGGTGAGGAGCACATGCTATTTCTCCTTGGAAGAAAAAGAAAAAAATAGGACGAGGTTAATGATAAAGTCACAGAGCAGAGATAAAATAAGTACAAGGGCCTTCTTAACTTGGTTGCAACTCTTAACTTAATGTCTTGTACTCATTATGTAGCGCCTCCCAGTTAGAGTCTGATGTTTTTGTTTTCTGGTTCTCATTTGTAGTGAAATACTTAAAACCAGTGACTTCTTTTTTTTGTGTTGAATGACATTCCAAGAATTATCCATGCTGGGCCCATGATTATGTTACACTTTTTTGTTAAATCTTAAAGCAGAACCGTTACTTCTGTGGTGTATGTGTTGTATTGCAAGTGCTGTAGGACAAACTCACATCTGCAGCTGTTTCCCAGATGTAGAAATGCTTAAAAGTCGTTCTCTGCTCAGATGGTAAAAATGTTAGATGGGGTCAAGGATAGCTGAGGTCTTTTTCACACATTATTCTGATCTTGACCAAAATCATATTCATTTCATAATTGCTGTGTTCATACAAGCCAAAATAAGAAATATCCTACAACAGATTGCAGCACATCTTGTCTTGGATTCATTCCTCCATCCTGAGCACGGGGAGGTGGGCAACTGTGAAGACTGGAAAGTGATTTTTTAAAAGGAAAGAAGTGCCTACAGACATTGCTGCAGGTATTTCTAGCAAACCTGGTTTTGCAGTGAACAGACTGAGGACTGGATTATTTGTTTATGACTCCAAAAATAGCTTATATTAGCTCACAAACCCATTGGCACACAGTAGTATCTTTGCTTCTCTAAACAAACCAAGGCCCAGCTCAGAGTCACCATCTGTAAACAAGCTGCCACTGCGCTATTGTTTTGCATGGATCTGTTGGGGCAGTCACAGTCAGCTGACATAGCAATAGATTTCTCAGATTGTAATCTCACAGTGCTGTAGCTTGACTTATGTGAGGTATAATATAAAGTGTTGTGCTGAGTCATGTTCATATCGAGTTGCATAATACTGTTAATTACAATAACACCAAAAGACAGATTGCTTGATCAATTCTGTGAAGTCGGCTACAAAGTGGGGAGATTTTCAGCTTTGATTATGTGAAAATGAACTGCCTGGTAAAAAATTCCCAAGACACTGAATTTAGCGCAACTTCAGCTACTAAGATTCAAGTGGAGGGCCCCTCTGTCTGGGATCTTATCGTGGTTGATGCAAATAAATATTTGTGGTGCCCTGGGGCATTTTTTTCCCATGTTACATTGCATCAGGGACCAGAGAGACAAATGGCCTCAGCCTGTCCAAGACATCAGGACTTCTCCTCTGTTCAACCATAACTAGTAATGTCCTTTCATCCACTGCCTGCAGTACTATAGATAATGGAGTATTTGAAGAAGAGGAAATGCTAAAACAAACAGGGGTGGGGGGGGGGGGAGATTTATAAAGATGACAGTGGATGGGATGATCAGAGATGTCAGAAGAGGGAAAGAAGTGCGGGGATGTGTGCTGGGTGTTATATTTATGAAATGCATACAACTTCTAAAGTGGATTGAAAAACCTCAAAAACAGGATCCGGCGATGAGAGGAACAGCCACACTGGTGTATGGATAAATGGATGGAGGAAGATGGGCAGGACAGCAGGCACGCTCCATGGGAGACTGGCTTAAGTAGCGTGGTGCCTGGCACCCAGCAGTCAGTGAGCTACCAGTTCAAATCCCAAAGAAAACCCTGTCAAAGTAAGCAGATATCCGCCTAATGCATGCCCGAGACCAGTCACACTTGTGAGGATACCTGCCGGCTTTGTTACAAAGGCTGTCATTACACCAACTCCTTCAGAAATTCATAATAAATATTTTCTAGCACAATTTCTCAGCAATGGTTAATATCTGTGCGGATACATTTCCATGCAGCTGTACGAGTTTCATTAAATATCTCTTTTACACATGTGACACTGAAGCGTTCCCAAACTGACAGAGATTGAAAGTATACTCATATGTGAGCCTTTGTGAGGGTGCGAGAATGACGACTGGGAGTGTTTTTCCCTGATAACCCCAGTTTGTTACTTTTTGATCCTGCTAAATTAAGATAACAGGCTTGGTTAATTAAACTGTCACATGGCAATACCTTGAGGAATTGCGAGGCCAACACATCTTTAATTGGGTGGCTGCTATTGTCCCTACGTTGCCTCCCTTCTGTGAGGAGCACGCTCACAAGAGGGGAGAAAAAAATCTCATGGCTACTGGTGAACGATAGACGAGCTTAAAAATGGCTCGCATGAGCTTTATAATAAAAAAGAGTGGAGCAATTACAGGGTAATCGCATCTTAAATGTGTGAAAAAACTATAGTCCATGAAATCTAAATATAATTTAAGCCACTTAGTACATTATAAACCTAATATATAATGCCTACAGTTGCTCCATGATGGGGTCAACACCAGATTAGAAGGAACATGCAGAGTTTCCATTGCCGCTTCAGGTTGGGTTAATGAGAGTTGTGTAATTTTCTGTACATTGTAGCTGTCTGCATAGTGAATTAGTTGCAATGGTTTGCAAAGCCCCATGGACAATGTCAGCAAGCTTAAGATGCATCTGTAATTACCAGCAGCCAATTAACAGTTGACCTCACCGCCTAACTCCAAACCACAACAAAGATCTATTATGGAGATTTAGAAGGCTTGTAGTGAAACAACTAAGTGCTATGGATCTTCCTACAGTGTGCACGGATGTTGACACATCTTCAGCCTGCAGATCCCTATGTAGACAGATGGCTGCATTACAGAGATGCAGGTTTTTCTGTACAAGAGCAACAGTCATTTGATTCAGCTTTGCATGTTGTTCCCTGTAGTTTGCTTCAGATGTGCTGACGGGTATTTACTGCTTTAGGGAATAAGTACCCCTGGGATTATTGCAAGATCTCAGCAGATATGTGGGGTTGTTGTCGCTGGAAGAAGCTTACTTGACGGCATACTGCCCATTCTGTGGTGATGCTATGAAAACACTTGTCCATCTGTCCCTGAAGGTGACCAAAATCTGCCTTGATTAACAAGTGGGAAATCTGGGTGATGGTCCCCTGTGCTGCCTCTCATCCCCTCCCAAGTGAGGATCAAAGAGGATAAAGTTTCGAGCCAGGGGATAATCTAGTTCCCTAGATTGTGATAATGCTGCTCAGGATGATCATGTGGATGAGAGTGGGACCGGGGCGTGCTTGTGACCATGGTTTTGTGCTCAAATGCACTTGCGTGTGTATCAGTGCTGAAAAGAGAAAAGGCGGACAATAGCAGAGTGAGACACTGAATTAACACACAGGCTCATGGAAAATACTCTCTCCCTGCAGCTGTATCCAGGCAACTGTCAGGATTGATAACATTTTGAATAAGAGGTGATCTTAGTTTTTTCACCCAAAAATGCTAAAAGTTTACTTTTTTTTTTTACTTTATCCTCAAGTAAATGTAAAAGAATAAATCTTCCTGTACCAGAGAATTCAGAAAATTCAGCCTTTATTGGTTTTCTTTTGTTTGTTTGTTTTTTACTGCTTGCCCCTCTTTCTTGCATTTAAAATTTTTTTTTTCTGGCAACATTTTAATGGGATTCCAGTTTGGGCTTTAACCTGGTCTTTTCATAACCTTTCATTTCTTCTTTTCAATCATTTCTTGGTGGATTAACTACTGTTTTCCTGTTGAAAGGTCCACTTCAGTTCAATTTCAACTTTTAGACAGATGGCCTCACATAATCTTCAAGCGTTTTGTGATATGAGGAAGGATTCAGATTTGAATCAGTGACTGCAAGCTGCCCAGTCCCCAGGGCAGCGAAGCGACCCAATACCAGATCATTTCCACCACGCTTCACGCTTGGTATGAAGTTCTGCTCCTGTACACCCACCAAATGTCCGTCACGATGGCCAAACAGCTTTTGTCTTTGATTTGTTTGTCCACACCTTTTTATTCCAAAATGTCCGGTCTTTTACCATATGTGTAGTGGCAACTTCCTTTTCTTTTTTCTAATTTTCTTTTCAGTTTTTTTTTATCAAAGTTGGATGATTAAGTATTTATTTAAAGTCAAAAATACTTGTTGATTGTCTTCTTTACAGTGGAATCATCTGTTTTGTATTATTTTGGATCGTTTAAAATCCCTTGACCGCATCATAGGCATTATAAACTTTCTTTTAAAGACCTCAGAGATCTTTTTGGGTGTTTTTGGATGATGGTACCACACATTTCAGCAGCAAATAAAACTGCAGGTTATAGATGCCAGAACATATTGGGTTTTAAT
Source organism: Craterocephalus amniculus (assembly GCA_036024015.1). Classification (NCBI taxonomy): domain Eukaryota; kingdom Metazoa; phylum Chordata; class Actinopteri; order Atheriniformes; family Atherinidae; genus Craterocephalus; species Craterocephalus amniculus. The sequence continues at coordinate 23,250 of JAVQJG010094053.1, read as the reverse complement.
GTAAAATAAATGTAAGGGAGTAGGTCCATGTTCTTTGCAGGTTTCAATTCAGTGGAGATCAGCAGTTTTCATCGGGTAACTTATTTGTTGCATGACTGCAGTTCATTTACTAAAACATTGTTTACTTGAAAAGCATTTGTGTGTGACACATGATCAAAGCCCAGAATTTTCTCCCAAATAACTGTGACACATTTCTATTTGCATTTTGTTGTTTTTCCTCTCTCTGTTCCTCACAGTTTGTGAAAATGACAGTAAGCTTAAGCTCTGCTCAATCTCATTTTGGTCTTAAGTTCCCTGTTGTTCCGCATGATCTCTTCCCATCCTGATCTGTGTCTGGTGTTGCTCTCCAGCTGTTCCATCAGGACGACAAGTGGTTTAGGAAACTCCCTCATTGTTCGCTGACCAATCGCAAACACACCAGAATGCTGTCAACGAGAATTTTCCACCCAGTGGTTTGCGTTTGCCTGCACCTGTGGTTTTAACCCAGAGGGCAGGGTATACAAGAAGGGGGTGGCAGGATGGGGAGAAGCTGGTCACCGGGGTGGAAAGGCAGTCAGGGTTGGGATTAGGCTGTCCTTCTGTCTGTCGAGATTAAAGTAAATAGATTCATTGTGAGTTTCCCCTTTTTTGTTGTGGTTCCTTCAAAGTGCATCACTGTACAGCTGAGCCGCACCGTCCACATTTGCATATTTGTAGTTTGCATGAACTCAGTGGAGCTCGGAGGCAACTTACGGTTGTGTGTGCACGTGTGCATTCAGGCGTGCTTGTGTGTCTGGGCATGTACTTTGTAATTTGACAAGCAAAACCAAACCCTTGTCCAAACAAGCTAATAAACAAGGCTGGAAAAACCGGCACCACAGCCATGTAAATCTTGCCCTTGAATTACCCGGACAGTTAAAACATTTGCTCTCCAAAATTTAGTGGAATGTTAAGAAATTACACTAACTGCCTTCACTGACTTATGACTCCTTGTTACACTGTATCATAGTGCAGAGAACCTTCTGTGGAGAGTTCCTAGGATAGATGCTCAGTCTGCACTGCAGTACTTTACAAGTTGGGAGCTGTGAATCTTATCAGGCAGAGTTGTGGTGTTGAATTTTTGTGTGTTTGTGTGTGTGTGTGTGTGTGTGTGTCCAGGCCCCTCTGGAGTCCATTAATCCCAAATCTAACAGACACACTGCAGAAGCAGCCTTTGATGTGAGCTGAATCCCTCCCTGGAATATGGGATGCAGCTTCACTTCCCTCTCTCTCGTCAGGAATGTATTGTTTTGTGTCCCCCCCCTCCCTCTCTCCGTCTCTCTCTCCCTCTCTCTCTCTCTCTCACGCTCTCTCTCTCTCTCTCAGCTCATGACGCAGATGCTGTCCAGCAGGACAGGTGGCTGCCGTGTTAGAAGTTTGTTTACAATCCAGGTGCTTTTTCACCAGTTCTCTGATCTGTAATTTTACATCTCTGAGCTCTTTTAATCCCATTCTTATCTCGTGTAAGCCCTCTAATCTTTGACCCTAATCTTAAACCCGCTGAAAAGAACGGGCCAGATTGAGGAGACTTGTTTTTCTCACCTTCAAATTCATTGCATGCATTTGTCGCTGTGGTCCTTTAGCATGCAGGTTTTTCTGTCTCCGGTGCTGCATCTGAAAGGGTCTTATCGCTATATATTTCTATTTGTTTTGTTTTATTGAAGAAGCCTTGACTTGAACCCAGCCTGTTTTAAATCCTCGTGCTCATAACTCACCGGTCTCAGGAGTAAACCCGATGGAGAGGCAAAGAAAGTATAAATTAGATAGTGAGATGGAAAACGCATTTCTGTTTGAAATGATTATACCCCCTGACGGGCATACTAATAGACTGTTATTGCATTTCCGCCAGTTTCTTTTAATCTAATCATACATATAAACAGATGAGTGATGGTGTCAGTGTGTGCGTATATTTATCCACACAGAGACATAAGCAACCAGTGTCTAGACAGCAAACACCAATTTGGCTTGGGCACAGAGGAACATCGATGCTAAAGCAATGCTACTGAAACACAATGCACGTTCTTCAGTTTTCACATGGAGGGGGCGAGATTGTAGTAGCAGGCAGACAGCGATAGGAGGAGGATGTGGTGCAGCAGAAAAGGAGGAAAGGTTGGCATAGCTCACCGTGGCTAATACATCCAAAGTGTGCCAGTTAGCTCTCTAAATGTGTTCGGCCCTGGGGCTGAGAAAGCCAACACCATCGACTCAACCCACCTCACTCCACCTTTCCACTTAGCCCCTGTTCAACACCCGCCAATATCCTTAGGGGAGTTACTCTGCAGCTCATTGGCACAATTGATCAAATGCCTTCATGCTAAAGTATACATTTTTCTCATTGTTCTTATTAGTGTGGTGAGAACATGTGCTGGTGGGGGAATTTAGAGTAGCTCGGTGGTCTGCTGGAGAAGTAGTGACTTCATGCCCTGTTTGGGCTTTTTAGCACTCTGTTAGGTTAAAAGTTGTCCAACCTTATTTATATTAAGTGATGACGGGGATTATTTTATGCAGACGCATGTGCAGTTTCATATGTGGACAAAGAAAGAAAACCTTTTAGCATAATCTGTATTATGGTAGCGCATATTATGTGTCCAACGGAAACATGTGAGTAGCTCTTATTTCAGAATTATTTAAAGGAATGTCTGCTGCATTAATGTCTGACTTCATGTGCTTAGATTAGGTAAAATTGGAATAAAAATGAAAACATATTGTACACACTAGTGGGCAGAATTGGTTAGATTAGGCTTTTTGAAGTTTTATCAACTATACGTGCTTTAATTCTCAATATTCCCGCAGAAGTATGATGGTGTTAGTTTGGCTGAATTGATGCAAGAGAGGTAAACAACAAGATGTCTCCAAATGCTGCTGAAAAATAACATTTCTATTTGTAGTTTCCCTCTCTGCAGATTTGGGTCTTGAGCAGAAATAAGTAACACTTTAAATCAGTGGATTCTGTCTTATCATTTTTATTCAAGCAAGGGGCCTCACATTAACATTTTTAGTTTTTTCTGCATGATGATTTTCATATTATTTAAGATTTTGTATTTTGTGTTATGCTATTTAAAAATACGTTGAAGATATTTAGTCACATTTTAGATGTATACAAGAGCGCCACCATTGACACATATATGATATCGTCCATATATTTCCTTTTGAATTGTATTAGTATTGATTACCACCTATGTACCCACTCTTTGTTGAGTTTCAGATGTTTAGCCAACAAGTTGAAGATATTGGTAATGGAAGCAAGCTGTGCCAAATACGCACAAGGATTAGACAAACCCTCTATTTTCCCATTGCATCCTTTCTCTCTGAGTCGTGCCTCATTCAGCGCACAACTCTAATGCTAAAGCGATCAAGGTAATATGAAACCACAGAACCTTACTGCTATGATAAGGACAGCACTGTTGTTGTGTGTGTGCTGTATGTGCCAGTGCAGCTTGGCTTCTGCTGAGAGAGAATCAGAAGCACTTTGCCTAATCCTGCTAAAGCAGTACACATGAGAATGATTACTCGCACAAAGCCATGACACCCTGAGTTGTTCGAATCCATTTTGTTCAAAAGAGAGCAACAAACAGAGAGAGGGAGACAATAGAAGAAAGTGAATTAATTCAGCAAATGTGGCAGTATTAAATGTGCGGTGGATCTTACTAACATTTGGATTTTAGGTATCATACGTCCATATTTCTCCTCACTCCCCACTCTTCTTGTTGTTTTAAGGCCATTTATCAGGACGGAGCACTACATCCAGACAGTTCATCACTTCTAGATTGTTGTAAATAGCGCCATGAAAGGATGCGGGTTGAAATGTAAAAATGTGGTGGAATGAAGTACTAAAAGACAACCCCCCTCTGAATTAGTAACACAAGGTTTCCCCTCATTCTTTCTTTAATAGGGTGTTTTAAACCTGTTTTCTCCTTGGATAGAAACAGGATTTCTGTAATGAGCTGGTGAGTCATAGATTCTCTCGGCTTAATTTTTTTAAATTCCCTGCCCCCTCCCCCTTTTTTTTCTCTTCCTCTCTCTCTTCCTCACTTCATTTCTGTGCTGTCTATCTAAATGGGCCAAGGCAACTTTCTTTCCCATCTACTGGGGGAAGGAAGTAGATTAAGGCTATTAACTGGCAGAAGGATGCTGATCAGCCTCTCTGGTCTCTGATTTAATGTCTAGGCCATATTGTGGACTCTCTTCCTCCTAAGGCTCTTTGGCATCCTTTAAACACAATGTGTTTGTTTGTTTGGCGTGGTGGGAGAAGTGCTGTTGGACTGAAACAGCTCATCTGATTTGCACAAATATGACCAAGCATGATTCCAAAGTGTTATTCTGCCACCAAAGCAGCAAAAGACGGAAAAGAAAAAGAGTGCTCTCTCTCTCTCCTTGCATCTATAAAGAGCAAGTAGTGAGCAAAAGTAAAGCATCATGTGGACATGCTGTGTCTGTTTGTGTTGCTTATGAGCGTACAAGCTGCGTTGCACACACACTGAAGACAGGGAGCACACAAGCTTCCTATATTTAGATGACAAAAAGCCATAAACCCAGGCTAAAGGGGGGGAAAAAAACAAAAGATGGGGGGGGGGGGGGGAGCAAGGCGGTCCAGAAGCATCCCCAGTCACGGTACAATCCCCCATGTCCTAATTACACAGGCTTAGAGGAAACGGAGGATTAGCCACTGATTCACCGCGCTTCTCGCCTCATCTTCTAATAAGTCCTATTCTTGTCTCCCAACCACCCTTTTGAGCCACCCTCTGTGTCTCTCCAGGTAAAGGTAGTAAGATACTCCTGACCTACAGCTTTTTGTCCCTTTTTGTTCCTTTTTTTTTTACTACTACCATCTCTGCCTCAGACAACAAAAGCTAATCCTTTTAGAAAAGTAGGCTGTGAAATGGGCTGGCTTTGTTAGCTTTCCTCGTCATTTTATATTCAGCATTTGGACCGAGTCTTTACATCAGTGATATACAGGATCACATTCTTCTTTGTACTTTATTTCTGTTTGCATATGATCTACATAATTTTATCTCCTCATCTGTGAATGTGCCGAGCACATCTTATCCACAGCAAAACTTGATTTACATTGTGCCATTTTGCAATTTGAGTCGATTTAAAGGCTTTGATTCTTATTCAGCATCTGGCACCGATCCGGCAGGCATCCCATTCGGTCCCAGATTCAACTCTGACCCCAAATACTGCTAAAGTCTCTCGCAGAGCTATCTTCAGCAATGAGAAGAACAAGGAGACCTGCAACAGATGCCAAAGACTCTGCACAGCTCTGATCGCAACATTGTTAAGTCAGTCTGGGATTAAATTAAAGGCGGATGCAATTGAGAGTAAATCCACAAATCTGCTGAAAGTTCACCACGATGCTGGAGACAACTAAAATACCCAAGAAACTATTTTTATAGGGAAATTTTCAAAGCTTTAATTGGCAGTGACCTACATGCTTTCAAGATTTCTAGTTTTCTCTCAGTGTTAAGAATAGGTGTGTCCTTGTGGCTGGTATTTATATTCATATGAAAACATATATACCGTATAACCAAACTATGAGTATTTATTTAATTCAGTGAAAAACCTTTAACTGTTTGCTGGATAGAAATAGCTGAGAGGAGGAAAGATGAGAGGCTGCACTCTTCTCAGACATCTATATACAGTATAATAGCTCACCACTGGCTGCTCCCCTGCAAATGCACCGCACCATTAAAACAGAAAGAGAAACAAAGAGGTGGAAGAAATAGGGATCTATAACTAGAGGAAATGTAAATTATGAGTAACAGGTTGGAGAACAGGCTCCGGTATTTTGATTGGCTGAAGTGAGGATCTCCCCTCAACTGACCTTGCAATATTTATTGAGTGCTGTCAAGAGTGAAAGCTCACAGCTGCTGTGTGCATTAAAAAGAAATGTTGTTTTTTATTGTCTGTTTACTGTGCGGCTCATTCTTCTCAGCTCAGTTCTTCAGTCTCATACAAAAAGTGCTGAAGTGGAGTAGGCTGCTCAAATGGCAGTGGGAATGTAGTCACATGTCACAAATGTGGTTACAGATAAACATCAGTTTGCCTGCTCTCAGCACTTTTTAGCCTTGGGTGCATTCCCATGGCCGTTCATTACTGTTGAACCTGTTTAGGATTTTTTTTTCTGGTTTCAGGTTTGACTGTCAGCTTGTAAGAGAGAAGCGTTAAGATCTCTTTCCCACAACTGTCTGAAGGCTGACCTTAACAGTAAAAGATAGTTGGAACCTTGCATTATTGAGATGATTATTGAGCTCTTGCCTCAGCGGTGATAATACTGATTGCCAGGAAAAGCTATTTGAGTTTGGAATGAGTGTGTGTAGATAAGGTTAATTAAAAAAATACAATTAATATGTGCTCAAACTGCAGATAAAGTGCACAATCCATTTAGACACAAACAGGCAACAAGTACACAGATTCGCAAACAAAGACGTGCAGTCACATGTGTTGGCTCCTGTATAACGAGGCAGGCAATTTGCAGTTGAATGTGTATTTTTAAGGACAACATCCTGGGTTTTAGGGCACTGTCATTGCTTTGTGTTAGGGCGAAAGCATATGAGTACATCAAGCTGGCTGCCCGTTATGTCTATAAGGCACAGACCCTTCCTTCCACCTACAGCGCACACCTATGCCTGCTCATCATTTATCAGATTCTATGAGTTTGTTTTTGTTAGAATATGAACTTTTTCCTGCCCTGGGTTTGCTCATTCTGTCTCCTATGCATTCACATTTTCTCCTTCCGGTATTTTCTCAGGGACTTAGCCAAGTATTAGTGGACAAAGGGGCCTGTGGTTTGTGGGGAAATGCCCAAAGAGAGGGCATGTTTGATCCAAAGATATGCGCCCTTGATTCAGTCTGTGCATCACCAGCTATCAGTGCACCCTGCTGCTGCTGCAGAGCTTTTCCTGCCATGCATTGGGATTCTCCTCCCTCCCCCTGTGATAAAATCTATCACACTAGATTCAGTTCCCCTCTCATTCTCCCAAGTAAGCTACTGCACAAAAAAAATCTTCCACTCACACCTATACTTAGGGCAGAACTTTGCATTAATATTTGCATGTGTGTCCATATTTTGCATTTGTTAAAGTTCTGATGTTTTAGATGCCAGATTAACAGGGGTATACATAACGAGAAGAAAAAATTGCACATGAACCTCCAGCTTGCTCTGAATAACCATTTTAAAATCAAATCATTGGCTCAATTTGCTGTTGTTTGCACATTCAAGCAGAGCAGTAAACCAGCATGAAAAGCAGGTCCCACGGCAAGCTATGATGAACACACCAAAAACAGCAGTTTCATGGAATTACAACTGTATTGCAGCCTCTTGAAATACTGTTGGCAAAACAGATCATTCAACTGTAGACAGCAGAGGGAGACTGTTTTTAAATCAAAACAGGAAAATTGGTTGTGTAACACAACCAAAAACAACAGTTAAGGTGGCCCAGAGGCTGCTCTTAGGTAATGAGAATATGTTGTGTCCTTACACAACAGTGAACCGACCTCTTGTCCATAAATAATGCAAAATAAAAATGTCTTTTTTTGTCTAACTTTGTCTCCATAATCTCAAAGGGTATAAGCATTAATATTATAGAGCTTAACCAAAGCTCTCCTTTGATAAACTTATCTTATTTTTATAATTTGGTGTTTATTCAGTTTGCACCTCATCTTCTGAGCAGTATATATATTTCAATAAAGCTGTTATGCAAAGCAACAAAATCAAAGGCGTAGCATAAAGGAGAGGACACCACTCCTAAGCTGTTTGTACCACCTTGCTTGCAGTCCAGGCTTTTCTTCTTTTACTTAATAGCATTACTTTGAAACACATTTGCATAATTTCTGCCTGGTTGCTACTTTTGGCACACCTTGAGGAAAAAATTAGCAGCTCTCTTCACAATTTCTGACCAATTAACTGTGACTTCAGAGCACATTAGTAGAGAAAACAAAGGTTTTAGGGGTTTTTCTTCATAAGAGAAATGATTAGACTGTATAGTACAAGAAAAACACTGTTTTATTGTTGTTTTTTTACATTAAAAGAATTAAAACTTGCTCTAAAAGACTTGAAAAATCATCCCATTAAGCAATAAAACAGTATATAAGATGCTCAAGTAATTTCAGTGCTGTCCAAAGTCCAGTGTTGTTTTGTAGAGCAGCTACCTGAAAAGTAACAAGATATTTATTAAACATTTGCCTCAGTCAGAGAGTGGAATCTCTCATCTGTGCAGTTCAAATATTTTGTTAACCTGATTGGCTGAGAAAGCACAGAAAAAAAGTGGGAGAGGGGGGGGGGTTGCACGGATCAGTTGGGCTAGATAGCAGTAGGAGAGGAGATTAAAAACAAAATAATGCACACGCACTCATGCACACATCAACCCATACTGCGAGCTCCCTCAGGTGAACAGGTGCACTTATGGTCTGTCACAGATGCTCTGCTCAATTCGTCAGCTGCCACTCCTCCTGTCCACCTTGGGTGGGTTTGGGGATATCCACCGCAGCACAACCTCAATACTCACACACATTATCTCGGATCGTTCTCCGGTCTCACAGAGCTGTCTAATGACTACCCAGGTGTACGCGATGTGAAGCGATTCACCGCTACCGAGATCTGCTTGGAGACTTTTACCTCATGTTTAAACTTAGGGAGCAGGTTAGCCCTGCATGGGTTTGCTCAGTGTTCGGCGTGTTGTTGCTGTTTTGATAATATTAGTGTGGGAGTACAGCACTCTCCTGGTTGATCCCTCCCTCCCTCCGAACCACATCTTGTGACAGGGGGACATTAATCACAGGGCCGGGTAATAAAGCGAGGAGGGATGGGCATGTAGGGCCAGGGGGGGCAGGCGTCAGGAGGTAGAGAGGTTGTTTAGGGAAATCACTGCATGCATTATGGCGTCCTGACACACAAGAGCACTTTTACACTTACATGTTTTAATGTATAGATTTCACACTGTTAACTTCTACCTGGCAAAACCAAAAACAGAGGGGGTGGTGGCTTCTTTGTGTTAGTCAGAACTGAGCCTTTTGCCCTCTTACGTGTAATGTTGTGTACTTGTATTTAGTAACCAAATGTTAATTTAGTCAATGACTTCTCATGGATGGAAAAATGAGAACACAAGAGGTGTACACTGCTGCAGCAAGGCTGAGATGGAGGATGGAGGATGATGACTCTGGGAGGTTGTTTGGTAAGCAACAGCTTGACCCACATGTGAGTTGTCATCATAGTTTAATTTTCAAACTTTTTTCTCCTTCTAGCATATAGTTCTGACATTTTAGGACAACTGACAGCTGTTATGATGCTTACAGTATTCATAACAACCCTCCTTTTTTCAGTCGGTATTTTCTTTTACGTCTGTATTTGCCTGATGTTTGCAGACCTTTGACACTGGATCACTCTAATTGAAAGCAATTTCTCTGGTTGTTGTTGATGTTTTGATCTCATGTTTTGGCAGCAACATATGACCTCTGCATTCATTGCTCTATATCCAGAAATGCGCAGGTAATTTTATGTAGTTTCAATGCACAATAGATACTGGTATATGTTTACTACTTTCTATGGCCCCTGTTTTATGACACATCTTACATATATTCTGTTTTTGATACGTAACTCTGTGATTAAGCAGAAATAGTCATTAAAATAATCCACCCATAATCTATTCATCAACATCTGTCTCCTTTTAAACATGTTAAAGCCCCTTTAAAATTAGGATTTGCAAATTTTTTTATACAGTCTCATTAGCAATTAATCTTTCATTTATTTTTAGTTTCCTTTCTCCTTCATTTTAGTTCAAAGTACAGTAAATACATAACCTTGAGAAATTTAGTAAATGCTGATTACTTATATATGATCTATCGTTGTTGCAGAATTAATGGTTTATATGAAATTGTAGTTTCCTTTGACACTGTGTTCTTTAGCTCCTGTTTCAAGAGTTCTTACTACAGCTTCTTCAGATTTCTCACTCTGCTACTTTAATATCGGTTTCATGCGCTCTTAGTATTAAAGATAACTGGCGGCTACAGAGCCATCCTATCTTAGTCATTGTTACCAAGTCTTGAAAATCTGCCCTCAAGCAAGGCAATTAACCCTGCCAGAGGTAGAAAGATAAATCTGGCTCCTTGCTGTTAAGAAAGCATCTACAAGTACAGATGAGCGTATGGAGTTTAATTAAACCTTTTTCATTGACACTGGAGGTGTAATACTTGATTTCAATCAGAGATTCAGGTCAAGTGTCTTCGGTACAGCTGAAAAGATACAAGCATCAGCTGTTGTTGACTCCTGATCAGCCAATTCGATCAGTGTTTCTCTGACAGTCTGCTCAGAGCTTTGACTGAATCCTGACTCTTCTTGTAGTTCTGGTGTCTGAGATGTTTCGGTAGTTGTTTAAGGTGATTGCTAAGGATGCGGTGTAACATTTAAGACACATTTTTCTTGCCACTTGACATGAGTGCTAAGTATTTAAAGCCAAAAGTCCTTCCTTCAGGAGCTTCAAGTTTAAGCTTTCTTTGGAGTCTGGTGAGAAATTTAGTCACTGGCCATTTTTATTAGGTACACTTGTTTAATCTCTTCTTAATCCAAATATATAATCAGCGTTACAACAACTCAGTGCATTAAAGCCTATAAACTAGTCAAGACTACTTGCTAAAGTTCAACCTGAGTATCAAAAAGAGAAATAAGAGGGGATTTAAGTGACTTGGAATATGGTATGGTTGTTTGTGCCTAACAGGCTGGTCTGAGTGTTTCAGAAAGTGCTGATCTGCTGGGACTTTCACACACAACCATCCCTAGTTTACAGATAATGGTCCGAAAAAGAAAGAAAGAAGCATCCCATAAGCAGCAGCTGTCAAATGCCAGTGGAGAATGGGAAGTTTGGTTTGATAAGATTGAAAGGCAACAGTAACTTAAATATCCACTGGTTACAACCAAGGCATGCAGGATACCATCTCTGAACACACAACATGTCCAGCCTTGAAGCAGATGGGCTACAGCAGCAGAAGACCACACCAGGCTTCACCCCTGTCTGCTAAGAACAGGAAACAATTTTCTGAAGTAAAGTGAAATTGGACAATCAAAGACTGGAAAAATGTTGCCTGGTCTGCTGAGTCTTACTTTTAGCTGGAATGTTCAAATGTTAGGGTCAGTGTTGTGGCATAAACAACATGAAAACACTACCGCTTTGCATCACCAGTTCAGGCAGATGGTGGTGGTGTAATAGTGTAGAGAACATTTTCTTGGTACACTATGAGCCCCTTAGTATCAATTAAAAAGTGTTTAATTGCTACAGCCTCCCTGAATATTTATGACCACAGTGTATCCATTTGATGGCTACTTTCGGCGGGATAATTCACCATGTCACAAAGCTCAGATCATGTCAAACTGGTTTCTGGAACATGTCGGTGAATTCATTGTACTCCGGTGGCCTCCACTGTCACCAGATCTCAAACCAATAAAGCACGTTTAATATGTGGTGGAACAGAAGATTCTCATTAGTGATGTGCAGCTTGAAAGTCTGTACCAGTGTGTGATGGTATCATGTAAATATGGGACAGTTTTTGAGAAATATTTCCGAAAATCTTTCTGTGTCGATACAATGAAGAATTAAAGCAGTTCCGATGGCTACTACCAAGGTCTACTTAATAAATGTGTGTGTGAGAGTTTTATTCCGAAGATGTTCTGAAGATGTTAAAAAATACAACCCTGATTGTGAAGGATAGGCAGATATAAAGATAGGCAGATATATAAATACCTGAATTCAAATATTTGACTTTCCAAATATTATTTCTCAGAAAACATTTGTTTTTTTTCTATTTCGGATTCTCAAAGATATTGAAATATTTAGCATCTTAGTTTTTCCTGTTTGACGTCCCTTTCACTCACAACATTGAATATCATGCCTCAGTTCACTCGCAGTTGCCAACTTAGCGGCTTTGTCTTTTCAGATGCCTTTTCAGAAAAAAAGAAACAGTGTGACAAATGTAGCAAAACATCTCTCTGCTGCTCCTCTGTACATTCACTGGCAGAGAGGAATGAGTAGCATGAGTGAGCTTTTTGCACATGCACAGTGTTGTTTTTATGGTTCGTTACCCAGACAGCAGCTGTGCACAGTGCGAGAAAAGAGAATAAGAAATGACCAAAAGACTCCCCTCTCCAAAACTTTTAATAATAGTTGTAGTTTTCATCAGAAAATCCAAAGCTCCTTAGTGATGAAGCCGAAGTATTCATTTCATTCTTCTTCCATATATGCATATATTTTTTAAAAAGACGATAAATCAAAATACATTATTAGTCGGATTCATCATCATACTCAACCCAATCATTTCAATCAAATTATGACAAGTGATACAGTAGTATGTTTTAATTCATCTTTAGTATAATTTATGTTGGACATTTTGCAGTATTGGAAGAAACTGGAGATGGAGAGACAGAGCTCACACCTGGTAGCCAAATCATCATATCCAAATGTGTCCTTGGTGGAGGCCTCTGCACATCCCAGAGAGCTGCTGGAGCCAGGGCGAAGAAACGGAGAGAGGGAGATGAATGTCACCCCTGCTCTCATATGTCATATTGTTAGCCGCAGATATGAGGAGAACGCCTCAAGGTTGTACGTGCAGCAGAGACATGAATAATCTATCAGAGGTTTCTTCCAACTAAATACAGGAAAATATGTCTGCATGGATTATTTATGCTTTAATATGCACATGGTGAATGGACAATCGCCTCTAAGAGTATGAAGACATTGTACGGTCCAAGTTAATTGTTTGTGTAGAATTTCATGCAAGGTGTGTGCGTGCTGACAGCGGCTGTCGCCGGGTAAGCGTGGCTAGATGTCAGTTCCTTATTTTAAACCTGGAGTGATGGATTACAGTAATAGTGTGTTCAGGTTGGAAACTGTATCCAGATGTGGTTTTTTTTATGTGCAGCCCTTCCACCAAATCATCAATCTCCCTGCTTTGACATGTTAGTTTGTGTTTACTTACTCAAATCTCAACCTATTGTTGCACAAACACAGGCATACACGCATGCACTCCCTCAGCCCCCTACCATTTGAATGTAGTCCATTTCGTATTGGTCTAGCCTCTGCTGCCCAGCTCACCTTATTTCCTCCTCGGATGACTGCCTTGACATGGGAAATGTCAGGCTTTCCTTGCCAGCGCTGTTTGGCTTCTTCAAACATTTGTGAAGTGTTAAGCTCATCTCTACAGCTTAGGAGGGCAGTCTCTTAGGAATCCAGGCTGCTGACCCGCAACACAGCAAAGACAGCCAAGCCAAGTGCACTCGAGCACTTCCACTCTGCCTGCTCTTTCGCATCAACGAAAGATTGTATTAGTCCCAAGTTTGTGGTGTTTAAGGAAGCACTCACACCATGCTGCAGAGGTTCATGCATTGCATAATGGAATTGATGGGCTATCTTTAAAGCTCCTAACAGTAATGCTGTCCTCCCGTATTTAGTCGAGAATAATAGTGGAAAGGCAACACTCTGAAGAGACTCTAACTCCATTAAAAGTTGCCTTTAAAACAAAGCTGAAGAAAACAGTTTGTGATGCAAGAAAAGAAGTTCTGAGAATTTTTTTTTTCCATCTTCTGATTTTGGATTCAAATCACAACAGGCTGAAATGTGCTTTGATTGCAAAATTTGGACTGATAAGGATGAAAGGACGTCATTAACATTCAGCAGAAGCGGTTGAAGAGGTGACAAAAAGCTGTAATCAACATGGACAGGACATATGGATGTGGCTATGTTCAGCAGAATATTTTTGTGGGCCACCTGATCTACAGTACTTAGAGTCACCGGACTGTGTAAACACAAATCAAACCTCTGTGACAAAAAGTGCCCGTTCCCTGCCAAATTTTCACTCATTCGTGTGCATTCGAAATGATTTCACGGATGCATGAATGAATGAATCAATCAGAGTTTGACTTAACTAACCATTAATAGTGCATGTCAGATGTGTGGATGAAGATTATCATGCTAGTCTGGTCTTTCTTTGTGCCCTCTCTTGATTTCATCCCACCCAAAAACTAGAAAAAAAGAGAAAAAAAATCAATTTTATAGGACAACAGATGCTTTTTTTCATTCCTCCTTTCTTTGCCCCACAAATGCTCTCTTCACTTCCAAGAGGAGGGAACAAAAAATATGCTTCTTTTTTTATTAGATTATTTTTTGAACCAAGTTCTGGACCATTCGATACAGGCATGAACACTCCCATAATCAGCCAGAATGTGCATCCTTCTGAATAGAGATGAAAGAAGAGAACACACGCTCTCATACACACATGCGCCTGCACACGGCAACAGCAAATAAACAGGCACAAACACATGGGGAAGAAGCACAAGCCATTTGGCACAGCCTCTCTATCTAGGGAGGGCTTCAAAGCCCACTGACATGAATTTATGATAACGGCACTATGCCTTTGCCAAACCTCAACCGTTGTTGTTTTTCTCTCACTCCCTCCCCATATTTTCTGTGTGCTCTGCCATCCCCTTGATCAGAGCTTTGGAAAATGCAAGCAGGTGTCCCCCCTGTCCCCTCGGAAAGCCATGCACATGTGTGTGTGTGTGTGTGCACACGTGCATGTGTTTATATGTGTTGTAAGAAAGGGGCATCCTTAGCAGTCTGGTCCTTTTTTACTTCAACTCAGTAGTTCTTTGCTCTACATCTCTGTGAAGCTCCGGCTCCTCCTACAGTTCAGTTCCGTTCATTTTCATAATTCTTACTGTTCCTACTTTATGTACACTATTAACAATTATCTTGTTTTTCTCTTTCCATCCCCTTCTCCTTTATTTCTGCAGATGAGGACTGTTTGAATTGTACAGAGGAGTGCAGAGTGTTGGGTCATTCTGACCGCTGCTGGATGCCTCAGTTCCCCGCTGGTGGAAACCAGGCAGAGGGCATCGACTACCGCAACAATATGTTTGTTCCAGCCGGAATGGAAACTGTCCCCGAGTCAGAGACCTACGAGACCGTAAACCCTAATGGCAAGAAGACATTCTGCACTTTTGGCAAAGAGAGGCGAGATCACACCATCCTGGTTGCCAATGTCAAGCCCTACCTGAAAGCGAAACGTGCCCTCAGCCCACTTCTCCAAGAGGTACCCTCAGCCTCCAACAGTCCCACCAAGGGCTGCTCCACCATGTCCCCATGTGCATCAGTGAAAAGCCCAGCAGATGGGGCTGAGGGCAAACCTCCCCCTGCCTCCTGCTCTGGTCACTACGGGCCTCCTGATGGTCAGTATTTATCACCAACCAAACAAACCAGAGACCAAGGGGGCTACCCATCCTTGCCCCCCTCAGACCCGGTGGCCAAGATGCTTGCAGAGGCCCGCTCCAGGATCAGTCAAGATGCAGCAGGTGAAATGGAGTGCGTCCTGGAGCAGGTGGAGCCAGATGCAACCCGCGATGGAATGGACGCTGACCAGGTGGTGAGGGACATCGACAAACTATTGCAGGACTGCAGAGGAAGTGAGGCTACCGGCACGCTCAGGAAGTGACACAAAGGACCGCGGCAGAAGGAAGAAAAAGTCGAAAAGCAGAGAGAGGAGTAGGATGCTATTCCAAAAACTCTCGCGCCAAAACTGTCACCAAAACAAATTGAAAAGGTTAAATCGCTCTAATGACTGGGGCTCTTTTCTCTGTATTTGTTGTAGAAAAGTACCAACACTGGACAAACACTGATTTTGTCAGTCATGTGGCACCACTTTTGGTGTTGTAAGACTCCTACCAACAAAAATGAACTGACACCTGACCTGATTTATAGACATTTTTTTGTTTTGAATTCTTAAATTGCAGAGGTTTACGCCTCTGGCACCTCGCAAGCTCTTACAGTATCTAAGTGCCCACCAGCTCATATGTGTGTTGTTCATGGTCTCTCGTGAAATCCTACATATCTGGATGTGTGTAGGTGGATTTCTGTTATGTGTGATGGACATTGAAACTGAATGGAAAAGGACTACTTGTGGTCAGACCCGACAATCGATGCAGAAACAGAGAAAAAAAACGATTATCCATTGGCGACAGCGAACGGCCGAAAATACACAATACAAGCTTATCTTTTTCTGAATTTACTGTAATGTAGGCAGGCAGAGTGACGGACCGGACCTTTTCCAGAAGAGTTTGTAATGGACCTGGGGTTGGAGCTGCCTCTGCGCTCAGCTGGAGGAGGATTATTAACCGTGTAACCATGTTTCACCAGTCATTTGTAGCTACATGTGTAAGCTGTGTCTGTCTCACACCTCTATTTAAATGTTCATGTTGCTGAGCAGTGTAGTTGCGCGCACCGACTTTACACATGTGCTCTACACTTTGCAGATACATATGCTGATGTACTCACATGCTCTGATGGCCCACCATACATACACAGACACACACACACACACACAATATGCTTACACACAACTATCCATCTATGAAATTGTCTTATACATGTACACCATCAGCTTTTAGTCTCTTGTGTACAGTGAATTATCATGTGTGTGACTACGCCTTAAGGCAACCACAAGTTGTATAAAAAGGGACATTTTTCCTCAACTGTGAAAAGATGATATCTATATGATTATATAGATGACTGTATCTATGAATCCATGTATATTGTCCAAATATTAACAGAATATTTATACATTTTTTAAGAAAAAAAAAAGAAGAAAGAAATGATGAATCTCAAGAAAAAATGTGTCCTGGAGTTAAAGTCAAGCATTGGGGTATTAAGTCAAAGAACTGCAGAGGACACTGCCATTGTTTAAAAAAAACAACTAATATCCAAAAATAAGAATAAACAAGAAAATGTCCCTTCACATTATCACTATACATAATATCATTATATGTGTATATGTATCCAATTTAGATGTGTTTACATGAAAAAACTGACATATTTTTTATTGATTTTACTGCAATTTCTGTGCATTTGAGCCAAATTGTTATGTGTACAAAAGCTATATTGTGTATTTTATTAAATTAATATATTGTTGTGTTGCAATATACATGGGCTTATATTGTATTTGGCAAAAGTTGCCTTAGTAGCTGTCGAACTCTGTGAGTTTGCTTTAGTTCGGATTCTGTTGGTGTTTCCCTTTTTTCATCTCTAATTCTGCATCTTTGCAGGCTGGCTTCAGTGCTTTTGAGATGTCGCCTCTTTTTACCCTGAGATCCAGCTGAATCGAATACAATAACTGTTGAACGCTTAATGAGCCAGCTGATCTAGAATACAATTCAAAGCAACGACAAAAAGCAACAACCACAAGAAAACAGTTTGAATATTTGAGTATTTTTACTGGGCAGATTTTTACGGGGCAGCTATTTCTTTTCTTTAACAATAACTAGTCTAAAGGTATCTTTTTTTGTGTATTTTGTTTAGTTTTCTTTTAGTTTTGTTTTGTTTTTACTTCCTTTCCAGAAAAAAACCCACAAAAAAAGAAACCTGCCATATGGGAAGTGGAATGGTTTCCTTGGTGATCATAAAACTGCCTTACTGTCTCTGCAGAGAGCTTGTTGTATCTGTGGAGCTTTGTGACTGCTTATAAAGCCCTGGTCCACCAGAATGTGCATTTTCTATGAAGGACCGAAAGAGGTTCTTTTTCAGCAGTCTGTGTTGTTTATGTATGTACTCCTTCTCAATACATGTTTGAATTCTCATACTTTGCAGAGAAACTTGACATCAAAAATTCTATCTGAAGTTACTTTGGATTTGATGTCTTAGCTGTTTAGGTACATGGTTTATATAACCAGGTGTCTTTGCATTCAGGCTTTCTTAAAAAATGATGATACAGACATTTATTTTTTGAAAATTTTGGCACATTTCGGCCACTCTGAAATAATAATGGGAGGTGTTTTTTCTAATAATCTCCGACAGCGAAATAAGCAGATCAGTAGGCTACTAGATTAGATGTGTTTTGGAAAATGTGACCACAATCACCAAATGTATGTAACATGCAGCCATGAGAGGGAACAGCGAATTGTGTCTGTGTGGCTGCCAGACCCGGCTGAGCTGGAATTTCAACAGCAAATATAACGCATTCTGTTTCCTAACAACTGTGTGCTTGCATTTCCTATTTTTCCCTTGTTTAGCTGCATGTTTGTACATCCTCCTGTCAGTCTTCCATTCTGTATCTTTTAGGCCTCTTTTCTGAATTTTGTTATTCATTGGCTTGCTTTTTCTCCACTTCAGCTGTTTGCTTTTTCACCTCAGAGGGGCAAAGTAACAGCTGCCTATTCCATTCTCTTTCGTCTGCAGAGTATTTGGTTTAGGTTTACGGTTCCTTTTCTTTTTTCCACAAAGATGGCAGAAGCTGTTTTTAGAGATGTCTTGGAGGTTTTGAGGAAGGAGGAAAATATTTTTAGCTCCTTTTAAATGAGTTTTCTTTCCCGTCATAGCTCAAATATCTGGGTGAATCAAGCAAGCCTCACATTCTCATCATGAAAACAGTGCAAATGGCTAAATGTGTCGCTGGAAGTGCGCACCGCAGGTTTGATCCTAACAGGAATGTAGTTGCGCACGCCCGCGAAAACACCAAGGCATTTCAACAACACACTGCCTTTCATTTAAATTCCTAACCCCGGAAAATAAAGGTGGAAAGAGAGGGCAAAACTCTACTAAGACAAATGTGACTCTTCCACACTTGTCGTCATGGTTTATTTTCTTTTTATTTCATTTCGCTCGGTCTTCATGCTACAACAGGCAATCTCTGCACTGTTCTGTGTACATGCGCTTGATTCCCTTTCATGTCCTTATTCTTTGACAAAACAATTCCTTTTTTCTTCAATTTTTGTTTCTTACAGATTTCATTCCAGCTCACGTCGAACCTCATGCTGTGTTTTTTCTTTCATTTCCGCTTTAATTACCAGAGGTCATCCCAGGATTCAGTCATTTCGCTCCAGGCCTGGCCGCCGCGAAAACGGTCACTGTCACAATTCAAAGTGCTGTCCCCTCTTATGATGGTCCCTGGGCTCGGACACCGTCAGCGTGCTCGCAAGCTGAGCGTAAGGAAATGAGCTGGGTCCAGTGGATAGAAGGAATTCTCTAAAGCCATGGCCCCTTTCTCAGGCTATTTGCTGTTTAATAGAGCAGACGCTGCTGTTGAGGCCAACGCATAGTTTGGCCTCCAAAGTTTAGAGATTGAGCGCAATGTGAGGCCTCTCGTTTTTGTCTAATTACACTCTGGCATCATACACTGTTGGCAGTGCATTACTCAAGCCTAGAGTGGGATATTTTTGCCCACTCGAGACTGCTGGCTTTACCAAGTGATTAGAAAAGGGCCTTGTTGAATGTGGCTAACCACCTCTGGTCTATTACTCACACTGATGCAAGTGCACACAGACTCAGACAGACACTGCTTCTCACGCATACACATGTTTAGAGACAATATGCCTTTTTGGGTTAGTTAACGCAAGCACCCCGTGTTTGTCAGTGTTGTCCCCTCACCCCCAGGCCCACACTGATAGCACAGGGCTCCACGCTACAATGGGCAGCTGGTGAAAAGACCAGAAACATTCATTTGTATGGATTATTTCAACTGCTACTGTCTAAAGGCTGTGTTCATTGTGATCTATCTGAAAAAAAAAATATATAAAAAAAAATCAAAAGATAAAATAAAAAAGCAATTACTAATAATGTTTGCTCTTGTCCTTGTATGAGTTGGTTGAGGGATGGTTAGTCATGGCTGTGATTTAATTTCTCTCCTCCCCAGAGATAACCACACACACCCGATACTGCTGTTCCCCTCAAGCGTCCGCGCAGCCAATTTTTCCTTGTCAAATAGGATTGCATTGTTTACTTTCTGAGTGCCAGCTTACTTTTGAAAAGATAAAAACGAGTTGGGAAATATTTTCAGTTGCAATTAAATGCACATATGCAGGCACATCCAGTCAGAGCATGCACACTCGCACTTACTTGCTTTGGGCAAATGATTCTCCATTCATCACATTAGTTCACATTTTCACCACACAAGATTACTGCTCATGCTTTTTTCCCCCTAATTGCTTAGAGGCAAATAAATTGGCGCTTGAAATTATGTGTACTAATGCTTCTCAGATAAGATTTTGCATTGTGCCCTTCAGCTAGATTTGCATTGAAAGGCCAATTTGAAGTCTCCTCAACAATCGCCTCTGTTTAGAGTGATAGACTTTATGCTTTCATTTGCTCTGTCAAATCTAGTTTATTTAATTCTTAATTTATGCCTGGTAGATGGCGGTTGTGTAAGAGTGAAATACACTGGATTGGTGACCTTCCTTTGTTTCCCACAACACAAAACAGGCTAACTTTTTTGCATTGACTGATATATTAAGTATCTGTGGGAAATCGGTTTTTAATGTCTTTGTTGGTTTTTTTTTTCAGTGTTTCCCTACACAGAATGACAGACATTGAGAGCTAATGATACATTTATCCAAGGAAAATATTCCATCATCTCTTTCTAATTGCAGAAGTGCATATGGTTATTTTCTTTTCATCCTACATCAATCTCTTGTCTAAGATTAAATCTGCCGATTTCCCACACTCCAATCCTTCTAAACATATGCATATAACCATTGTATCTTTACACTTCCTTCAATCTAAAGGTGATACTTCAAGCTCATAAAATCCACAAAGAAAAGAGGTAGAACATATCCCAGTGAAACAGATAATATTACATTAGTGATGGGTAAAAATTTTTCTCCAAAGGTAAAGTTGGTGATTTATGTTGTATTAAATTTGTGGTGCCATAAGACTTATTTATTATTTGAAGAGAACCTCATTAAAATTTATTTTTAGTTTGACCACAGAGAGATTGTTTTGCCCCATACTGGATTATCAGACCATTGGTATGCACTAAGATTTTTTTTTCTGTTGCCTCAAGGCAGATAATAATTAAAAAGATAGCCATGGCAGTCCATGAAAATAAAAAAAGCACCACATCTCGGACTGTTGCCGGTTCATGCAGAGCCGACTCATTTTTCCCAGAGTTTTCTTTAAATCCACAATATACCTTCAAGCAAATAACAGCCTGTCTTCTAGTATGTGTCAATTACTTTTAATCAAGAGCTTTAAAGATCACACAACATGTTATTGAAACTGCAAGAAAATGTAAAATATTAATGATGTGGAATGCACACAGGGCAGCACAAACACATAACATGACCACAAGGTAAAAAGCAACCCAAACATATTAAGCCATAGTTAAAGTCTGCTTTAAACATCTTGCATCTTAGAGCATGTAACCAGTCAAAACATGAAACAAAAACTGATGTAATAATGATGAAAACATCAAATGCAGCATACATGTTTATGTATGAAGCATACAACTTTGCATAGAGTTTTAGGGCATAAATAAGTAAAAGAGTCCAGCCCTTATTTAGTTGTTTAGTCTCAGCCAAACTTAGGGGGAGACCCAAGTTTAACAGCAGATAGGAAAATCTTATTTTTGCATTTTAATCAAGATCCTTGATCCAAATAACTGAAACGACGGAATTTAATCAAGTGCTGTCCTGTATTGAGCTGGCTAAAAGGGCAAATGGAGAGAAGATCTTTTCAACATAAAGAAGAGAAGGTATTCATCATTCTCTGTTGTTAAAGGACAAGGATCCTCCCTTCATTTGTGATAGTGTTCAGGAAGGTACGGCAAATTAGAGTGTGTGCTGCATGACAGCGAGTGTATGTGAGTGTGTATGTGTGTGGCAGTGAGGCTGAATAAAATAGACGTGAGCTACTGGAAATGTGAATGTGAGTCTGGCGACGCAACCCTGTCTCCTTAAAATTATGTTCCTATATAACTAAATTGCTTTCCCAATTAGGCTCTACTGAGCAGATAAATGAGCTACACTGGAGTCAGCCACCGGTGGCTGGGTTGGATGGCAGGTGTACAAAGCCCAGGACATTCACAGCAGAAAAAGCTCTCAGCATGCACACTCCAGCTAGAGTCAGGAAGTGTGTTATTTTGATGCAAATGGTTTTCATCTTAAGGAGCTTTGGATTCTTTTTTAAAATCAAAACAATTTTCTCCAAAACCTAACCAAAAATAACAATAAAAAATAAACCTAGTGTAGTTAGTCCAAACTGATATAAGTGCAAGAATTAAATACAGTAAACTGGGTGAATAAAATATTGTCATTATCCTACCAAAAGTAAATATGCTTTTATAATGAAGTTTCATGCACTTCTTATGAAATATGAATAGGGATGTTGTAAGTATATAGCAACAGGGAATCAATAGATATTTGAAGGAAAAGCTTTCTTCAAACAAAATACTTTTTTTTTATCATTGTCTTTTGTGACGCTTTCTTATTGTTTCTTTTTTATTCTTTTTGCATGGATCGCCTGGAAACCTTTTGAATATTCTGTGCTGCTGCAGGTATAACCTTATATAATATTGACTATTGATGTGATACATTAAGTCTGTGAAGTAAACAGTATCTGCTAACAATTGTAATGGTGAGAATGACCCATCTTGCATCTCTTGCAGCATATTCTGAGATACCGTTTGATTAAAAACCAACAACGACATAGAAACCTGTGAAGACATGATTTTTTTGTATGATGAATAGAGTCTGAACAGAAATTAGCACGTCTAATGTATTCAGCCATTCAAGCAAACTTATGACTGCACCCAGCGTCACACACTGCCAGCTCCTTCACATTTAAGCCCTCTTTACAATTGTGGTGAGTGTTCAAGTGTTTCTCACCCCAAGCAGAATCGAAAGCAACCAAATAATGGCTCTAGACAGCTTCTGTGAAGGGACCAGTTCGCATCGGTGGGAAAAAAATGCTCAATGAAAAGGTCAATAAGCAGCAATATGAAGTAGACATATGAATTCCATCACATGGATTAGTGCCCCAGGCAAAGTACAGGACTGACTGACACTGCTGAATCAATTCATAAATATCCAATGTCTTGTGTGTGAGACACTTGAGTGCTAAGGGGACCTTTCTCTAAATGCCACCTGGACTTTCAAAGCAGTCCAGTTCACCTGTTCTGTTTCTTGTTATTGCAAATTTATTTACACTTTTTGTAATGAAGGTAGAGGTTACATTATTTGACTTTGTTGTCTCACGTAACCTCATTCATCAAGATCTTCTCTAAATTAATAAGGCATTGGTTGGTTCCTTACAAGATGCAAGTGTCAGATTTTAATATATGAAGTATATATACACATATATATATGTGTATATATATATATATCCATCCATCCATCCATTTTCTGAACCGCTTAATCCAAGTGGGTCGCGGGTGTGCTGGAGCCTATCCCAGCTGTCAAGGGGCGAGAGGCGGGGTACACCCTGGACA
>JAVQJG010094039.1:0-16667 GCA_036024015.1 Craterocephalus amniculus | reverse complement strand
GGAGCCGTTTTCATGCCTAGCAGCCTGCTAGCAGCGGCAGAGCTGCCTACGAAACAGAATCATGCGAACCTCAGAGCCAATCAGAAAATTGCCCGCGAAATTCAAATGCAGTACACTGTTTAACCTGAGGAGGGAGCCACACAGACTGTTTTTGGCTTAAAATTAATATTTTAGCAAATATGCACTAAAATGTCAAAATAATGACTGGGACATGTAGTTAAGACAGCTAGACACCCGTTTAAACAGTTTATCAGCAAAAGAAAGTTGATTTAGGGGTTAGTTACACTTTAAAACAAGACAGACTGCATTTCCTCTGAAATGGAACTGAGTGTCTTTTTATTTTATATACTGTCTAGATTGCTGTGAAATAACTTCTATAGATAAATGTGCTACACTCTGTTGTGTTAATTACATACAAAGTCACTTTATTACAACATCCCTTGACCCAAGCAGTTTATAGAGTTCGTTCCGTTTTTGCATTTGTTATTGATGCCTTTGGTATAAAGGCCTTTGGTTTGCTGATGTGCGGAATGAGGGGGCGCATCTCTAAGGCAAAAGCTGTAGTGTGTGTATGGGGGCATATCTATGTGTTGGTGTAGTGAATTGGAAATAGAGGTTTATAAGGGCGCAGGCAGAAAGCTCTCCTCTGCCCTCTCAAGATAATGAAAACACTGAAGCAGGAACTAAAATCTGACGACTGCAAAACTCAAACTGCACCAAGGTAGGAAGATGAATAACCTTGTGTGCCAGCCAGCTGAATTCTTGGTTCCAACGCCTTTTCAATTCACTTACTTTTTGTAATCATCAAGGTCAAAAGCCAATTCCTGCAACCACAGAAATAAATAAAACAGGTTGGCAGCAAATTAAATCGAAAGGGGAACAAAGTCATGCCTCTAGCTAGTAACAGAAAAAAACAAGGGTAGAAAATCTCACATGAAAGCTAATTTTAGATAACATCAAGCTTTGCTATTTGACTAATTGGAATACACTTTAGTCCTCAAACAGAAATGCCTTTAGCACTTAAAACATTTTGTGTGAAAGATTTTTGTTATGCAAAGCATTATTTTCCCATCCATGACTGCATCCAAAAGATGTTGATAGAGAATATGGTTGGTTAATCCAATTGTTTGTAATTACTGCATCAATTTAAGTCTGCTGATAACAGCAATTTTATTTTCCTCAGTTGTGATTTCACATTGTCAAATGAAAGCCCAAATGCACCACCTTATCGATTACAAAATGTTTCCAATGTTCTACCAGTGGGTCCACTTTGTATCCTTTCTCATTCATTTAATACAGATGCTGGTGACCGAAATTGGAAGTTTTTCTTGATGTAGTGTAAGTTCTTCACTGCAAGTTTAGAAGGCAAAAAGCCTGTTATTTGTTCTGGTGAACTAATGTTCACCAGGTACAGCAAGTTTGCATTGTTTAGGTTCTCACTTCACCCCTCAGTGATGAAACAAAGCAGGACAGAAACAAGTGATGTTAAGGCACAAAAAAACTTCCCAAAAAGTGTGAACTGAACTGAACTGAACTTGTGTGAATTTCTAGTCAAGCCTAAATATATATGTAGAGAAAATAAATCCCCCATCTATCCATAACTAAATATGAACAAAACAGTTCTTTACAGTTCTACACTGGTCTAACTGTGTGACACTGTCAGGCACAGCTTAAGGTTCAGGCATTACATGGCTCAGCAAAGCAGATCAAATAAATAACACCAAAAACTTGGTTGTTACAGCACAATGCCACAATTCCCCCCAGCATCGGACTACAAAGTTAGTAACAATTACTTTTTCTCAAATGTACAGCTTCCTCTGTGCTGGCTGTACAAGGTTAACAGAGAGATGGAAACTTTTATTAAGTGATGGCACTAAAGAATGGGTCCTTGTTTGTTTGTGGTGGCCATGAATCTCTCGGCACAAGATTTTGACATGCTGTACGTTTTCACAAAACACTCAAAACTATTTATTTGATGTTGAGAAATCTCTCTAGTACCAGAAACAATATAAGATAATATATCAATAAAAATAAATATAAATGAAAAAATGAACCTATTAAGAAAAATGGAAAAGCAATTTATTACAGTTTAGAAGGGCTTTTATGAGAGCAGAGCAAGCACACCCAAAAAAGAGTGATGATATGTTTTAGGTCAATATTTTACACAATGAAACATTTAGGGAGGCGCACCTCTACAAGGCATGTGTGAAACAATAGGTGTCATAACTGCCCTGTGCAGCTTATTAATCTTTCCTCACCCTGTAATCAATCTGTTTCCCCCCTTGCAAGCATCGGTTACATTCCTGTGTTAAACGAGGGACCATCTTTCACTCTGGCACAAAAGGGTAGCTCCAGGATGGTGATGTCTCTCTCGTACGAAACAGCTACAAGTACCAGTGGCAAAGCAACTTCCTCAGGATGTTTTTAAATCAATGACGGCGAGATTAGACGTGGAAAGTGTTACTGAGAGCTGCAGTGTTGTCAAGCTCGTGTTACAGGTATTCAGGACTTGAAGTTTTTCTTTCCATGGCTGATTCAACTGTTCGTAGATTTGCCAAGATGAGACGAATTTCATTTTTGTCAGCGTTAGATTTTATTTATTTCTTCTTTTTTCCAAGTCAAAGTAAATTGCAAAAATATGAACAACTTGCATAACAGCTTCCAATTAGAAAAACAACCCTGAAATTTCTAAAGCTGAGACAAGATTTATTCTTTCATTGCAGAATTAAAGAAGGGTTTTTATTAGGCATGTCCAATGAAACATATGGTGTCACGGTAACAACTGGGAACCATTTGAAAGGTATGTTGTGAAGTCATCCGGTGGTGCTCAGCTAAAATTATTCTATAGATGACAGCAGAGGGAAGTTGCCACTATTCTTGTTATTCCCCACTGTACAGTCATGCTGCAGCAATTATTCAAAATCTTTGATTATCCTCTGAGAAGCGATGCAATCATGGCTGAAAATCAATTTCAGGGACATCAGGAAAAATCAAAAAGCTAGCAGAGTGCCAACAGGGCCAAGGGCTTGTGTGAGAGAAGAGAAGGATTTTTTTTTTCCTCATCATCGTTTCCCTTTTCCTCTTGCTGAGGGTAATCAGCCAGCAACACCAGAGAGCTCTCTGCTAGTCAGAGCCAGATCCTGTTCAGAGCTGCTAGTGATGTAGAGCCAGGTAGCATCCAATTAGTACTTAGAGCAACTTAATGCAAAGTGCTGGCACTCATCTCACCGAATCCAACTAGTTGTCATAGAATTTCCACGCTTTTTCTGTCAAATTCACGAACATTTGCTGATTTGCTTTGCTTTCTCAAGGCAACATGAAGTTAAAATGGGACCTTTCCATCATTGTTGCGCCTTGTATGGCTGTTTTCTGCAAAAACAGATTGGTCTGATTACTGACAAGACGGACGGCATGTCAGTGAAGGCTGCTTGACACTTATTGAAAAGCGTGTTGCCTTAGAACAACATTTATTCCTTTTACGTACTAAAGTTGCTTTTGCTCATGTTCCAAATCTCTTTATTGTGCGCAAATCCAATGGAAAATTTGGTGGAAATCTAAGAACACGGACCAGTTTTAGTAAGCAAAGCAACATGTAAACTTCAACACTTTATATTTTATCAAGACAGGCATCTTCAACAGAAAATGTTCAACAAAAGTTCAAGTCTGATCGCAGTTTTTTTTTTTTTTTAAGCAGACTGATCCGGTCAGTAAAACACTTGAGATGCCAGTGAAGAAAAAGGGACGGCGGATACTTGTCTCCCTTTTTTTCTTGCTTTTCTCATGTCTCTCCTAGAGTGTAGACATCTGTGATGAGCATCTCCACAGGCTGTTGTCTTTATTAGAAATCGGTTCATTTTGTTTTGGAAGTGTCATGGAATGTCTGTGGAGAAGCTGGTTTCCTCCCAGTCTTCCTCCCTGTCAGGGCTCCAGGAGCTCACTGCCCACTCTTTCATAACAGTATTAACAGAGCCTATGCAGCAAAACAGTGAAAAATCCACTCCATCATGTTTCCTCATCAGTGATGTCTTCTCTCTGACCTCTGCCTCAGTTTCAGTGACCCCCATGAATATGAAAGATAAATGCAAGCAATCTTCTGAGGTTATGCCAAATTCAACAAGAGACAGGCTTTTCAACCATGAAATCGCCTTTACAGAGGGAGCATAGACGGATTTGGATGGGTTAAAGGCACTTTCATCTCTTCAAAATTTCCTGACCTTTGTTTTATATTCTTGGCTATAAAGATCAGGTAAAATGCTATCCTAACAGGAAAATGATGGTCTATCATCATCTTCTCTGGACATCTATCACCATTCATCCAATACTCAGGCTACCTGGCACCCATCACAGGACACCCAAACACTCCTGCAATCTACAGGCTTTCTATCGCCTTTTCTAGGTTTCATGTCCTTTGACTACATATTTCAGCAAACAACCACACATGCATGCGCACGCACACACACACACACACAAACAAACACACACACACACACACACACACACACACACACACACACACACACACACACACACACACACACACACACACACACACACACACACACTACCAAAACCTGCTGTTTGACCTCTGAGGTTGAGTGAGAGCATTAAATACCAATTAGGTTGAGACCAAGCTGGCCATGAGGTTGTAGCAAAGCTTCAAGGAGGCTTTTGGGATCCAACTTATTGGTCCCTGGGTATAATTGTGTGGGTGTGAGTTTGTGTGTTTGTACACTACCAGGACATCAATACATAAACCTAGTTTATACTGAATTGTAACATAACTAATAAAAAAGCTCCAGACAAAGCATGTTTGTTTCCATCCACATGTGTGCTGTTATTAAAACTTGGTTTATTAGGAAGTCGTTGCTGATGCTAACCTGGCAGACAAAACTGTGGAGGAAGATGAAATGAGATCAGATTTCACAGGTCAGACCTCGGGTGAAACAAATCCCAGGATAAACAACATGTTGGAAAGCCTGGTAACCGAAAGCAAAAAGAAGAAGTATTTGAGATTTTCAAACAACTGGACATAAAATTAACTCTTGTTTTGAAAATAACCCCTTGTGCACCCATAAGTTATGTGATTTCTGTATATCATCACTGATTTGCTGAACAATTGCCACTTGCCAAAATTTTGGAAGAAGATTTTAATTAACACACAATTAATAAATTTTAATGATATCTTTTTCTTTTAACTGTGATTAATTCTGATATTCTGACGTAATTTACTACTATTTTTTGTGAAACAAAAAATATTAAAATCCACAGAAGTGCACATTATAGTGAACTGAACTGTATTATACAACCCAGACTGGTGATAAAAAATAAATGATTCTGTATTTGCTGTTGGAAACATAAGATCTGCTCACATGATCATATATTGCCATGTATGTTTCACTCCTTTTTTTTCCCACTACGACAACCTTTATTTTAGTTGCATAGGTGAATGGTGTGATAACTCAATTTTATGTTCAAAATAAAACAGCAGCACCGAGGAGAGAATATTAGTCAACACTCTGAAGGCAACCCTCTGAGAAATATCCATTCTCTGCAGTGAATCTTGAGACTGTGTGTGTTGATCTGCTGGTTTCGGAGTCATGCCCTTTACTGTTCCTGTGTTATTTACCCACCAGACTTGCACAGCTTGATAAATGCTTTGTCTGACCTTCTAAATTTGTTTTCCTTCCTCTTAACTGTGCTTTTATTTCCCTTGGACTGACCAGACACTGTCTGTGTAATTGTGTGTCTGTGTGTGTAAGTGTTGATGGGTGTCTAGATGTGTCTGCTTTTTGATCTCTTGGTAAATTCTATGAACAGAAAGACCAAATTTGTCCTCTTATCACTGCCACCATCAGTTTTCACTTAATTTAGAAAACCACAAAGCAAGCAAAGGAATTGAGACAACCACTAACAGCACTGTTCTAACAGATGACCATCCATCCTGTGTGTGTCTACTTCAGTCTGGAAAGAGTTAAAGTTGCCACAGGCCAAAGCAGAGTCAACATCAGCCAAAGCGTGGCTGGTCTACCCCAGCCAGATCGATATCTGCAAATAATAAATTAGCTCCCCAGAGGGGTTGCACTAAACCTTCAGCAACACTGCCCTGGAAAAGTCCACAATTGGTGTGTGTGAGACTAAATAAGCCAGTTGAATGACTGTGCAGGGGCACATCTTTAGCACTCCATAATAGAAAATTAATGGTGCTCAAATCAGTGCTGAGGGCACCCTGAGGGTTACCTAATAGGCCTAGTTAGAACTGTCATCTCTCCCAGAGTTGCCTAAAATATTACATGCATACAGAGAGCCAAGAAGAGAGGAAAGATATGTGCATCTGTGACTTCTGTGTGTGCTTAGATCAGCAGTCAAGGGGAACTGTGGTGAAGGGATCAGGAACTGTATCAGTAATTAAACTTTGTTATAGCTTAATTTAGCACAAATATGGCCTGGCCTTAGATGTGCAGAAATGAACAGAAACTACTATTTAACACAAAAAATAATAACTTTGGGCCACCTGCTGGGTTTAAAGACACACTGAATCCAATATTCCTAGAAAATCAAGTTAAAGACTAAACTAAAAACTCAATCACATCTTACAATTAAATGTGCTTTAATGATGCTGCATTTGACAAGTGGCTTAGTGAAATCTGTAAGTTGGAACTTCCCATCTCCATGTAGGGAAAAGAAAACCAGCGCCACAAGCAGAAGTGAGATACAATAAACTAAAAGGTAGTTGACAAAGAAAAGGTATTTGGTGGTTCTCAATCTCAAGGCTGATAAATCATGATCTGATATCCCACAACTGAGGTAAAGAAAAAGTACTATTTCATGAAGTGAAGGAAATGGCCACGTTAAATTTCAGATAATGATTTTACAAACAGGAACAGCTTAGTAAAACTTGAAATACTTTCTGACTGAACTGAATGGATCAACATCTTCAATGAGTAACTATTAGCTAATGTTAGCCTCCAAATTATTAATTATTTGCAATCATTTAACTCTTCAACATTCACACTAATAAAAGAACATGAGAGAAATGTTTCTTTGCATTTTCTCTTTTCTTTTGGACAAGAAAAATACTGATAAATGTTTTTAGCAGATAGTTGAGATAAAAGTTAATATTAAAGTAATGACAGTGAAATAGTAAAAATCTGAAACAGCAATGGTATAACAAACACTTTCTTTTGGTATTACAGACCCAAACCAATTGGCAGAGTTGGTTCATGCAGGTTTAATTCATCATTGCTTTACTGAGATTCATGATAAACTGAAAAATTTGCCCTACCAAATGGATGAGCAGGACCACAAAGGGTTAAGAGTTTCAGTGTTAGAAATGCTCTGCCTCAACAAGAGGATTATGTCAGTCATGACTCTTGAATTTTGAAGAAATGCATAAATAAACAACCATTATAAATATCATCATCATTATCACCACAACATAATATACAGTAGTTTCCATCAGCAAAAGACACGGTTCTGTACACCAACTTATGGAAAAACTGTTCAAGAGCAGCTCAACAGTGAATATAACTGTAAATCAACTATAAATCACTGCCATTATTTCAGTTGTACTCTCCAATTTGTTTTTTCACAGGTGGTCAAATTTCAGATTAGCAGTTATTTCAGTCAGTTTTTTGTACAATTGAATTGTAAGAAATTATTCAGACACAAAGCACAATATTCTTTCTATGGAGTGATATGGTGCAGGTGTGCAAAAACAAACAAAAAAATTATAATAATAATTTAGAAAAATGAAATATTTTACTTGCACATAAAAGTGAAAACATTACAGAAAATATTCTGCATACATGCATCCAAGGCCAGGAATGGTTCAAAGGCAAGGTAATCTGATATATCAGACTATATGATGTTTGTTCAAGCTGAAACTTGTTCAATTTACAAGAAAAATAAATCCATATGCCCAAAAGGCCAGTAATGAGCCTTAAAAGCACATCTGATCACTTATTCCACTTGCTGTATTTCCCCTCTTCACAGAAACAGCTATTGGATTCAATAAACACACTTCATATTGATCCGAAGCCACACAGCTGCATGTGTACCTCTCTAACGCCCAACAAGATTTATTACATTTCACATACCGAGCAGAAATGAAAAGACATGCAATTGCAAGCGAGTTCCTTCACACACACAAACAAATGCAACCCCCCCCCCCCCACACACACACACACACACCTTTGGTCATACATAAATACACACAAATGTAAAGTGTAATTACCCACCGATTTCTCATCAATTACCATGCACCCTAAACACAGCTGCAATCTTTCAAACTTTCCCTGTGATACGCATTTGCCTATGCAGTAATGTCAGGGGGTCAGGACATGTGGGGAGGGGTTTACTTTCTCATCTCTCCTCCTATCCCCCCCCTCAGCTCTGGACTTCGACAAACTGTCTCCGGCGCTGACATTGAACTTACCCACATGCTGCCACACTGCTGTCCTCCAGCGCAAACAGTGTGTCGCCCTCCGTAGGCCACTTGAGATCTTTTCAAAGATGATGGAAGATGGAAGTGCAATACCAACTGGGAGAAAAAAAAAAGTTTCCAGTCAGGTGAAGAAAACACAGGTTCTCTCAGCTGCTCTGTAGTTAAGTTGGTGATGTATACTCCATCAGCTTGGCAAACAATCCCAACACAGGCACAGCTACAGTACATCCTCTCAGTGTAGAGGAAGACAGAACAACACGAACAACAGAGGCAACAAGAAAGAAACAGCATGCTCCTTTATGGTGCCGAGCTGTGTAGATCTGATGTTTTAAAGTCCCTGTGTGGATGTCTATCTGTCTGCGTGTTAGTGCAAGTGCCACAAAGAAAAAATGAAACAGCCTATGAGAAGAAAAGAAAGCCTGGTTCCTCATCATGCGCTTGTTAGCTTGTCCAATCTATGGCAATCAGCACAGTCCCAGGGGTTGAAAGCCACGAGAAGCTGGGGAAAGGGAAGCTGAGGCTGAGGAAAAGATCAATACTGCACTGTGAAACAAGAAGTGTGGGCTATTTACTCTCCATTGATCTGATGATGCTGGAGAAACACCTCACTCGGCTATTAAATTGAGGGTATAAGTCTAGAGTGGAGAGCTTTTTTCCCTTCCTCACTTACTGTGTTTCTCTTTTCCTTCACCCCAAGGTCACGAAAAAACAAAAAACACCCACAAACAAACAAAAACGGATTGTTTGAGCCAGAGAAAGTAATTAATCTGCATTAAAATGTCAAGGGAAATGACACTAACTACCTGTTTTCAGTTTAGCTTGGAGCGACAAGAGACTCAGGGCTTCACACGATGGATTTGTATTTAAAGGATTCAAAGAATCCTAAAATCTTTTCTTGACACATTCATAAAAAAAACACATAGCGGAAAGTTACTTCGGCCTTTCTACAGCAGAGCAGTGATCATAAAAGATAGTGTTGACTGATTATCACTACAATGCTGATTGTATTGATAAGAGTAAAAAGTGAGAACATGTTAGCTAAAGTTGAGCAGTAATCTCTATATCAAGTCTAAATAATCTTCCCCCACCCTTTTATTCTATTCTACAGTCATTTAGCACGTGCTTTTCTGCAAAGCGATTTATATCTGAGAGTGAGAACAGCA
The DNA here is from genome assembly GCA_036024015.1 of Craterocephalus amniculus. NCBI lineage: Eukaryota > Metazoa > Chordata > Actinopteri > Atheriniformes > Atherinidae > Craterocephalus > Craterocephalus amniculus. The sequence goes on along the minus strand of JAVQJG010094039.1, from coordinate 7,061 downwards.
CAAGAAATCAACAGGAGGGCGGCACAAGTCAGAGTGGAAGTCCAATTGGACATGTTTTAGAGGCAGTGGTTTGGGTTTTATTTGGTTTGTTTGTTTTAAGGTGGCTTTTTTTTTTGTTGTTTGTTTCCTTCCCCCTGCCTACAGTAGTTCTTTTGTTTTATTACGAGATCAAAATTTGATCACACAATATCAATTTGGGCGTGAGTGTACACAGCTTGTTCAGTGCTGAGTAGTGCCAAAGAGCTGGACAAATCTTTCTTATTCATACTGACGAGTAAGAGAGTTAAACGAAGTTCAGAAAAGCTGCTTGAACAGCTTAGTCTGAGTTTAGCTTGCTCTTAAGATCAGATAAGAACTCTGCGAATCGGAAACAGTTCAGTAGATCTTTGCACCACCGGCGAACAACAGAGAAAAAGATGAGCGACTGACTTTGCACCACGTTGTGGTGGGAGCAGTAGGCATCTTTCACAGGGAGGGTGTAACTGTCGAGAGGGAGTGCAGCTCTGGATTAAGGACTGAAGCTTTTTGGGTAATTTTTAACCTGTTGAAACGTATGCAATAACTAAAGCAATTTCTTCATGAATAAATAGGGATTTAAGCCAACCAAGATCCAAAAGGTATTTTAGGTAGGGCATTCCTCATCTCTGTGCCTCCAATTGTTGCTTAGTTAGCTTCAGTTTAGCTTGGCAAAAAAGTGTAAATGTAAAACATAGCATACTGAAGGAAAAATAAATAGGGAGGAAAATAAACAACACAGATCCTTACATTAGACTAGATTAGTGATTGTGATGCATTCCCTCTTATACAAATCCAATCATTTGCTCAAACAGTATTTTGGTCCATGGACTAAATCAGTTAAGCACTTTTAAAAACTTTAATTTGCACGCTCATAATTGCAGTCATTGTTTGTCCTAAATTGCTATATAGTTAATAAAGATTTGCTGGAGACTTAGAACTTTTTTTCTTTAATTTTCAGTGAAAAGATTTGTTTTTTGTTGTTTTTTTACTTTGGGTAGAAATGGACTGAAATGTAATTATAACAGCTCCCATGTAGCATACAGTATGGCATAAAAACAAACCCAAGTGCGCATGACATCAAGTATTCCTTAAGATAAATTAATTATCAAACTCAATTCATCATTCATTTCTTCTGAATTTTAGACATAATTTTCTTTTTTTTCTCTCCATCCACTGCACATTTTTTGTAAGTAAGTAATATAGAAAACATGGTAACACTTTATTTTACATTATAATCAGAATGCATTATGACGGCATGGCCTTATAATGCATTTACCTCATAAATACAATTATAAACAAACATTATGTTTTATGATGCACTATAGCAACAATTATATAACATTATTTTGCAACTTATAATTAATGATAATGGCTAAATCTATGGATGCTCGAGTACTTAAGTACTTAAGTACTTACTTGTCAATGAGTAGTGCAGTACCAATTCACATGATGCAAAATGCTGTTTTTGATATTTTTATCAAACCATATGCCTGTTACTTTACTTCACAAATACAATGATGACTGACTCAAGAGACTACATACAGTAGGCTATTATAACATACTATGAGTCACTACTAGGGTTGACTAGAGTTGTTCATAATCAGAATGTGTAAATAATCACTGAAGTGCCTCATACAGCATTATATGTGTTGATGGGTATTTAAGAGCTGCCAGATAACTAGTCACTGTAAGTCGCCTACTCAAGAGCATCCACAGAATGAGCCATTATAATTAATTATAAGTTGCAGAATAATGTTATATAACTGTTGCTATAGTGCATCATAAAACATAATGTTTGTTTATAATTGTTATGTTGGCATTATAAATGCATTATAAACGCCATCATGAAGCATTTTAATGTGGGCTTCAAGTAAAGTGTTACTGAAAATAGATACATTGTTTTCAGTTTACAAAAATATTCCCTCTTATAGTTCAGCCGTATTTCATATTGTAAACGTTTAAAAAATATTACACCAAAATAAATCTATGAAAAATAATTGATATTAAAAAACTGTACTTGACAGATAACTTTAAGACATGCTTTATTTATCTTTCTAAGGTTTTCCAACATGATGTGGCCAGCAGCAGTCCTGCTTTTGCTCGGTGTGAAACTCCCCCTCCATGTCTTTCTTAGCCTTTCTTCCACTCCTCAGAGGAGAAACTTTATTGACTGTGTGGCTGTATTACAACAAGCAGTCTCTAATGACTCCCTGAAGACCTCTCTATCCCTACTGCCCGCCCTCTGTCTCGCTTTCTCTCTCCGTCTCACTCTGTGCCTCTCTCCTACTCTGCCTGCTCTTCAGGCTCCAGTTCAGCAGCTAATTAACCCTCTCTAATAGCGTAGATTACATTAGCTTTGAGCGGCTCGCACCCTCCACCGGACTCACACTGCCACACAATGAACCCAGCCTTGCTTTACAAATCTCCCCCTTCACAAGAGCACAATTATGAATTCAAACAACTTCTTATCCACACTCACTCATCCAGGGACAGAAGCCCTCCTCTACAACCGCCCCATTCCTCCCCTGCCACCCATCTCCCAGGCCTTCTCACAGAGAGTAATGAGAGAACTGAAGAGGAGACCACACAACAAGATGGCCATGAAGGGGATAGGGATATTGAGGGGGGAGGATGGAACCCCTTTTGGGTAAATCAGAGGTCACTATAGGTGTTTCATTGGGTGGGCCTACAGAAGCCTAGTGATGACTCTTCATTTAACGTTCCCATTCAAAACTTAATCACTTTGAACAGACGGAGCAAGAAGGGGAATACCAGGACCAACTGGAGGTTTATACTTTAAGTGGGCAAGAGAGAGAATTAGATGCCAAGAATGAGTTAAGCAAGTGAGAGTTTTTTTGTTGTTGTCGTTTTATTTATAAAAATATATATACACACACATAGTGGCATATTGGCCCGAAAACGAATAGCCTCGTGAAGAATTAAGATTCAACTAAGTCTAAACTCCTCTTGTTGGAATTGAATTTCTCCATGCAGTATTCAAAGTCCTGTTTTAAGACAGTAAGATGGTAAAATGGCCGGTTACCCTTCTTTAAAACAGTTAAACTGCTGAAAAACAGTGCTGCCACCATTAAACCGCTGGAGTCCAACAACACTTGGAGCGCTAAAGCCATTAAAATACCAAGGAAGAGATAAAGGAAGGCTGAGTCAATGCGATTTTTTTCTTTTTATCTCTTACAGCACTTAGTGTGATAATACTGTAGAGTAAGGTATAGGACAGGTTACAAAAAAAGGAAAAAATAAAGTTTAGAAAAAAAAATGGATGTAATTTGCTCTGTCCAAATGTAAATTGGTACATTTGTAGAGAAAGGACATTCTCATGTTTCTTTGTCCGAACAAGTAATTTTCTCTCCATACTTCTTTTGTAAGGCTTGCCATAGCAGCATTTTCTACAGCATAGAGCACTCTACTTTCTATTTCAATAGGACAGCTCATTTGCTAGACTCCCAGCCCAAACTGCTGACTGGGTTTTTCAAGGCTGTGTACTTTGTGTGTGTGTGTGTATGTGTGTTAGTACCGGCTACATGGAAAAAAAGAGTAGGAAAATGGAGGGAAAAAGTGGAAGAAAGAGAACACAGTGTATCATTAAGGTACTCAGAGATCATTAGATATATAAGGGCTCTGCTATGCAAGGTCAGGGCTGTTGTGTTTTTCTAGGTCGGCAGAAGAGCAAGAAAACCAGTTAAATTAGCTGCTTCTCATTCCCCACCTTCCCTCCTGTACCGTTCCTTTCCTCTTTCAAAGGGGAGAAAGGGTGGATTAGAGCCCAGTTTATCTATGCTCCTGTTTGTATTTACTGACATTAACAAGGATCATGAACCAAGGACACGGTAAACCTCACATAAAGCACAGAAAAGCTTGAGCCGGCCACTTTAGGGGGTAAAGTTGCTGGCTCCATGTCTCACCTCCAGGATGTACGAGGCTACTTTAACAGGTGCATGACACTATCCTATATTTTTCATCAAGGTTATCATTTAAAATGGAGTTTAGCATCTGGCTGCCTACAGGGAAACGTTTGTATCAGCATGTGCATGTCTAAATACCAACCCATGTAAGAGAACACAGTTCTGAAGCAATGGCATTAGACTTTCTTTCACAGTTGCTACTTGATATGATTGGCCAATTCCCAGCAATGTCTACTTTTCACACACACTATTAGTTCTGTGTATCAACTCTTGCACTGCTCAGCAGCTTGTTAGGTGACCAGTGCTGCAAAAGAGGCCCACTTATATTGAATTACAAAGTTTCAGCAGAGTGATACTCCTTTACTATCTTATCTAATTATGTTCTAGTCAAGTCAAGTCATCTTTATTCATATAGCGCTTTAAACACAGCAGCAGCCGATACAAAGCGCTGAACAGAGTTAAAACAGAAATAAGGCTCACAAGAAAGAAAAATAAAAATTTAAAATGCATAAAACAACAATAAAGTGGCTCAAACAAATTGCCTGTCTGACATGTTCCTTACTTTTATGTTTAGCTCATTGTTTTGCTGCCAAACTGCAGCTTTGTTGTTTTGGTCCACTGACATAAGTTCCATAGTTTCCTTATTTGCCAAATTTGTAACTTTAAAAAAAAAACAACTGATTAAAAGAGTCAGACCGTACAACATTTGGCCGGCTTGTAGGCAGGCGAGTTGAGGTCATTTTTGGTGTTGCTAATATATATTTGCTCATAAAAGATTTATTCTGACCACTTATATAATACGATGTTAACTGATTATATGGGCAATCAATATTGTGTATACCAATCACATCAATCACTTACAGGAGGGAAAAACAGATGCAAAGTGTATAATTATCTAAGTTACTTGTTGGTAGAGAGAGGTTAGCATTTAGCCACTTAAAATTCTAATATTTTATCCAAGAATTTTTGTAGGAAAAAACTGGCAAAAATGTAGATCTTACTATAATTCAGCAACCCCAAAGCACAGGTTCAAAATCATATCATTGTTCCACTGGAACTGCTTCTTATATATACAGTGATGCTTCAATTATTATTTATTAATGTTTGATGTATTTACTGCCCATGTGAATAGAAAAAGAAAAAACAAGGGAAAACTGCACAGGCTGACACCCTCACAAGTGCACTAAAGGACACTTTCCTGTAGGGCCTGATGGCAAAGAGGCGATATTGTCAGTAATGTGGCCTGTTCATCAAGATAATGATGGATAGCTTTAAAACAGACCTTCAGCTTTATAGAGATGAATGTCCTGCTTGTTCTCTTACTCAGCACTTTGGCCTTTCCCCTGCCATCTACTCCACAAACAGCCTCATTCAGATTAATATGGAAATTAGCTGAAACCTACCTGGAAAATAGTGCCAAATAAAGCATATCAATCAAACTTGCTTTAGCCAAATCAAATAAGAAAAACATACTTCCTAAAAGTTTCTGTCTTATATTCTTAATTAACAGCAGCAGAATGGACATCACAGTTAAATGGGGATAAGATCAGAAGATCAAGGACAAAAAGGAAACGAATGGATGAGAAAATCTGTTTGAAAGAATGCCTCTCTTACTCTGTCTCATTAGGCTAATGTTTTTTATAAGGGACTTCAAATGCCAAGGCATTGGTGGATTTAGTGTAAACTTAAATTCCATTACCTGGAAGGCATTAATTGCTCACTGAGCCCAGAGATCTTCCCCCTGGGGCCTCTATGTTTCCTCTCTGTCATCTGGCTAACTATTCTGTCTAGACTAACTTAGAGCACCATAATCCACCGTGGGGATCAATAAACTGCACATAATTCAGCCCCAATAATGAGCTTTCACTTCAACACAAGCGCCAGCCCACTTCCCAAGGAACCGGCAGGGGCGTAAAATGATAATGTAATTATTAAAAGGACAGACAAAATGAGTTAGCACTTTCACACAGAGAGGGAGGGTGAACCCAGCCTCAATTAGACATACTTAAAGCTATCATTGTTATTCAAGACAAAGCTAATCAAGGAGGAGATACAGGGGCATCCATTTCAGCAGGTAATGGAATGACGCTCGCTGACTCGCCCATTTCCCAAGTCTCATGATGGTATAAAGGCTACCCTGTTGTCACAAGTGAGTGGGAACTGATGTGCAATAGATTTGGTTTCTAATCTGTGAAACAGAGGTGGGGACTTGCGATGGATAAGTTTAAGATTTCCATCGTAATGGCAAGATATAAAACCATGTGTAAAAGAGATCTTTTCACACCTGCTGTTTATAGCGGTGGTCCAAGAACAGAAAAGTCAAATCCAATGTGTTGAAATAACTTGTAAGGAGCATGAAAGATTTGAATCTATACAATGCCACACAATATTATTTATGCACAGCCGTTTCCATTGCATGCACAGATCAAACCTGCAGCTGCCAGCATGAGAGATTTATGTGTGTGACAAAGTAAGGGTTTAACCTGAGGCCTTATCTGTTAACTACTGTTTCTCCAATTATATGCATCCCTGAACTCTGGTGAAATCAAGAGAAGCTAGTTTGTTTTTTACACCCAACTGCTCCTAATTCATCTGCAGGGCTACAGGAGGTCCAGGGTGGATAAATCAGGCTTTTACGGAAGAGTTGCTCCTACTGTTTATCTGCTGGTGACATTTGCTGCACGGCCCCAACTGCACCGTAATTACCCCACTTATTCACTAAACAGGAATCATGCCTGGAAGGAACCCCTGCCACAAAGGTTGCAGGTCTTAGGGCTATATTCAGTCTCCAGCGTTCAATGGCCACGGCTTCATGAAAGGACTCAATTCATTTGAACATCAGCATGGGTTCACTTTAGCATGCTCTAAAAGAAAATGGGGGCTAAACTGACTCGCCTCAATAGCCGGAACAAAGAGCATCATGGCTGATGTTGGTGATGAATTTACATCAGACTGCACATGCTCTCCTAACACACAGTACACATTGGCACACTCTGAATGTCACAGTTGCCACAGTGGAATGACATTTGGAGCAAAATCTCCTTCTATTGGAGCCTGCACATAGATGGTTGATACTGAAGAGGTATAGGGGAATATTTTATTTATTTATTTTTATATATA
>JAVQJG010094038.1:0-12161 GCA_036024015.1 Craterocephalus amniculus | reverse complement strand
AAGTGTTTTATTATACTAATAAATAAGTAGTAAAAATGATGGTGATAATAAAAATAATAATAATAATAATTATTATAATAATATTGTGATATTTTTCAAATGTACTCCTCTCTCTGAATCCTGGGAACAGTAAGGGTAAACTCACAAGTATTCTGCTTAAATTCATTAAAAGGAGTAAAAATCTGTCAGATCATATTATTTTTCCGAAGACCTATAGACCACCAGTTTATTTGATAATAACCATCACTTATAGAACATTTTAGTGCACTGTTGATGGAAAAAATGAAAACTGTAATTCATCATGGGAATATCTCACAGTGCAAAACCAAACAAATTACATGCAAATAAATGAACTTTTCCTTATAACCAGGAGACTACACAGTTTACTGCACCTATACTCACAAAGTATGGTCCCTGCAGTTTGCAAATCAGCTGCACAAAGTTCCTACGGTGTCTGTTTGCTTTCGGCGTCACATTGGTGTGAAAACACTGTGAAAGTGCGTCTGAGGCGTGTCTCTGGACAGATAACAATAGCTCCTGGTGGAACTGGTGATGTGAGTTCAGACATAATGCTGCCATCACCGAGGAGAAATCTGAGACTGCATTATTGCAAATAATGAATGTTAAGGTGCTTTTGTAACAACAAGATCGTCCTCCCTGCTCTTTCCTCTGCCTTTCGCCGTTATAAAACCTTGGCAGAAAGCAGCGCAGCTTCAGTTACTCTGATGTGCTCATGAATCCCACAGAAACAGAAAAGTGTTAGCCACATCTGAAGCAAAGTGAAGTCTCAAAGAGGAAGTGAAATGCTGCTGGTCCGCACCGTCTGATAAGTGGCTTTCATACCAGACTTGGCTTCAAGGTGGAGTTAAAAAGTAGAAAGTGAGAGCCATTACATCTTACTTATGATTTAATTTTGATTTTCACCGTCAGAATGAGGATCTCCCGCATGAATGAACACACAGGACTGACTTGTATTATTTAGCTAAAGAAACAGGTCCAACTGGTGAGATACAGTACATGTCCATGCAAGATCTCATCTAGTAACTTATCTGTGGGTTTGACCAAAGATTCGTCTTCCAAATACGAGAAGAAGCAAGATTATTCAGATGTGTGATTAGAGTGGCCTTTACCAATGTGTCACCTTTTCTACTGTGATAACTTTTAAGATTAAGTTTGATGCATCTCTAAATTCTTATATGAAGACGCACAGGCTGATATCTCAGCAGGTTTTAAGATCCATTTTCTTTGAAAATCGGTAGATGTTCCCAACAGTTTAGCTGAAACCATTTTTACACCTCAGATTTTGATTTTTTCCTGCTTATTTGAATATATTGGGGTTAGTAAGTTTTATGAGCTGAGTGTCCTCTGGTGACCAAAACTGTAACCAATATAACCAATACTCATATTAAGTATGCATGAATGTAACAGGATCTTATTCTTAGATAAATATATAATGTCTTTTACACCAGCTCTGTTAGAAACAGAGGATGAAAATGTCATAAAGAGATCCAGGTGCTGAGAATGAATGAAATTTTGGAGATGACGCTAGTGGAAGAGAAAAGAAGTGGAAGTGAGACTGAGAGGAAGACGTGATGTTTACCAAATGTTTATGGGCCTTTATTTGGCAGATTACTGCTGAGAACTGACAGGAACTAGCGTCTGGACAGTTTCAGTCTGCAGTTCTATGATAAAGTCTGAATCTTTAACCTTAAAAGTTTATGCTATCCAGGACAGAATAATGTCTTAGTTCATATGTGTAAATATGATGCAACCAAAAAAAGTTTCTAATATGACAAAAACCTGACTTTTAAAATACACGTTCATGACTACAATTTTACTAAATTACATTACTTAAGTCTAAATAACTTGTCCATATAATTCAGTTTGACTTTAAAGTCCTATTGAATACATGTTAAAACTAGAACCTAACTGGATGTTGTACTTATTGCGTTGCTTCACAGATCCTTTCAAAATTCTGACCAGAGGCAACAGAAGAAGCAGATACACAGAAGAAGAAAAAGAAGTCACAGTATAAACCCTTATTCTAGGGAGAAGAAAAGTCAAAGTGTGTATCACAAGAATAAAAAGAAAACCATTCGGCACATTTGAAATGTGCAGAGCTGTAAAGACATTAAAGTCACTGCCCAACATCGTGCCAATTTGTAGCCAGCTAAAATGTTTCTTATCTGATCGGAAAGAGCTTTTATGCATGCTACGAGGCGTACTTTGAAGCATTTAGATGCATCTAAGACCATGATGTTATGCATCTTTGAGGTCTAATACATGAGCATTTATTTGGATTTTACAACTTCTCTTTTGTGCAGTGCAGCGTCTGTACGTAATTATGCAAAACCTCTGACATAAAGCACTTACATCACCTCTCTTTGTGTGCTTTTGCAAAACACAAAAAGGATCTGACAAGCACAAGAACTCAAAACACTAAATAACAATAAGTCCATTTCACAGCATTTCACTGGGAAATGAACTGCTCTGAATTTCTTTGGAGGTTTACGTCATAGCAGAGATGCTGAATACTTCACAGGATTTTTTTTCTCCCAACGTTTTGTTTGGTTGTCTACATGTGTTTAGCCTGAAAGTGAGTATGAAAACTAAATGGAAATGGAGCTGCTATGATACAGTGTTATCAGTAGACTCAGAGTATTTTTACCATCATTTTCCCCAAGTATACTCATCCACTTCTAGTTCAATATTCTCAATGCAGAAGGAACATTTGTGCATGTATTAGTACTTGCTGAGCTTTCAATGCTTATATGACAAATGTAGGTGTTATATTTATACAGTTTGTCTGTCTCTGCCCCATCCTGAGTAAAGAATTCCTCACCTTCTAGTCTCCAGCTGCATTTATGTGCACTCTGATGAAAATACACTGCGGGTTATGAACTAAAATAACATATACGAAATATAAAATTGAATAATAATATAAAAGTAATGATTAGCTTGCGGGATAAATCTTTTCCATTTATGGGCATCGGCTACTGCAGGTCCCATTAAATCTCTCACCATGAGGAGGAACTCAGCTTGCGGGTTCAGTGTTGATTTTGGAAACGACAAGCCGGTATTCAAAATGATAAACAGCAACGTTCGGTGCATAGAGATGTTTGTTAGCAGCGTCCGGCTCAGTGAGCACTCGCATTAATTGGGTACAGCACGGCCCATTACCCCCCTCACACCACATCACTCGCCAGGCGGGCGGCAAGCTGTTGAACCCTCACACACACTCACACACGCTCACTCCGACAAAAACTCGTACATATTTAACACTCAAGATCTGGAAAATCAGGGTCCAGCTTTTATATAATATGAGTTTTATGTTGGTGTCTGCAGCTGATCAAATCTAAGCAACAGTTCACAGATTGTATATAATAAATTGATAAAGAGGAAAGGGGAACAGCAGCTAATTAGTTGGACTGTGAGTCTGACTGGTGAGAAAATTACCACCAGATGTTTTAAAACTTAATCTGTTGTCTGTGGGTGAACTTTTATTTCACATCTGTATGCTCTGCATTCAGATCAAGATGCAACAATAGACTTAATTTGAGTTCAATGAAAAACCAACTCAGCTCCTGCAGCTTTTTCTCATGTTCAAGTTGGTCCTGCAGGCTGTTAGAAGCTTAATTAATGCCACTCATGACTAATATAGTAGTTACCAGCTTCTCACACCCACAAAAGCAATTTTCTGGTTAAATCTGCGCCGCTGCATGTTACAGCTGCAAACGCTCAACTCTGACCTCAATAAGGGATTGGGATTTTTTTTTTCTAGAAAGTGGATTAGTTGGTATTGCACCATCATTTTAGAGACTGAGTGTAAATAAAAAACCAGCATGCTGCAGCACACACACACAAAACACCTTACTGCGACTATGATAAACATCTGAACTATTTCAATCATCATGAAAATGCTGCAGAGCCAGAGTGAAAACCACCAACAGGCTGGAAAGGAGCATCGGTTACACACAAACATCGGCAGGTAGCTCCATGCTGCTGGCATCCACTAACCTGAGCACGCCGAGGCTGACAGACACGGAGCATCTTCATCATCCTCATCATGTCTCTATATTCTGTCAGCTATCAGAAAACTAATGTCCTCTGTGGGAAACGAGCTGCCGCTCTCCTTGGCTGCAGCCTCACTCTCAGGGTCTTCCCACTCGAGTCGATCCCTTTCACACGTGCGTGCACATTCCCTGAGAAACAGCCTGAAAGGTGAAGCGTCTGAGCTGAATGAGCTTCTGAAAGCGGAGAGAGGAGGGGAGGATCCATGTGGGTTGGGAGTTGCTGCAGAGGAAGCAGACGCTACTGGACCGAGGAGCCCTCGGGGGCTCAAAGAGAGCCAATGAGAAGAAAGGGAGGGACTTCCTGTGTGAAGTGCCTATCTGTGTTTTAGGCAATGCAAGGCACGGCAAGCTTATTTATATAGTGCTTTTAAGGTCCAAGACAATTCAAAGCGCTAAAGGAGCAACCAGTTCAGGTGTTTCTATGATTGTGTGGTCAGAGTGGCCAAAGTGAACTAATTTTCTAAATTTAACAGATTTCTGACATTAGAAGTTACATTAAGTTACTTCCTGCAACAACCAGCCAAAATAGTTGATGTATTTTAAAGTACTGGTTCATTGCAGGTTAGCATTTTGGACCGAGAGCCTCAGTTTCAGTGGCGGGAAAATGTCAAAACCTGACTGTAGATAAGACTCAGACATAAAAAACAAACCAGCCATCTTATCATAAGCTGGGAGTAACATTTGGAAATCATGCTTCAACCAATGAAAACTCTGATGATAAGATTCACTACGATCGTCTTTTCACCAAAAACCTCTAACAGGACCAGTAATGGCTCTGTTAGGTCAGATGCAGAGGTCTGCTTAATAAAGATGGTCTGTAAACTCAACTTTAAAACACAAAACACATACACAGATTTCTATTTTTTAACCCATTTTAGTATAAAAGCACTCAAAATTAGGGCCCCCTGAGTCAGGAGCCCAAACAGTGATGAGAGGTAATAACGAACTATTACACTGGTTATTAAAGGGAGTAACTTCAATATCTGTGATATGGTTGAAGAGCTGCTGATGTGTTGGTTCTTGGGAATATGGTATGATTATGTTTTCCAAAGTTAAACTCACAGATATATTTCACACACAGTAATCTGTAGCCAGGTTGGCACAAAGTGCGTGTTGTTGAACAGAAAACTAGTGATTCTACATTTATTTTTCTTATTTACTAACATAAGTGAGACCGACTGAGAATCCTGCATTAAGTCTTATTCCAAGCAATATTATCAGACAAGTTCATGTTTCAGCTTTAAACAATGAGACTTTTCTTGCCCTATGAAATGTTAAATCCGGGTCTGAATACCTCGCCTTAACTGGAATAACCACACCTAGCTTACTGCTGCATAGCTTGTCAGGACCCACCCATGATATGTAGATAATGATATGCACCTCCTGCCTTTGGCCTGAAAAACTTCTTCACCTGCAAAACCACTGTGATACGCAACAAGGAGAGGACAGCTGTAGGTTAAGGGAAATGTTTAACCTGTTACATGTTACATGGATGGTTAAACATTTGCATTTCCTTTTATTATTATAATCTGTTTATTATCACTAAACACAATGGGAATTCCAAGAGGGCGGATACATGAAATGAATGAAACCTATTACGTCTTATAATGAAACCCTGGGCATTCTTGCTCCTTTGTAAATTCATGCTTTATTACAATAGGAAATGTAATTAGACAAAACAAAATAAATAGTGGATTGATGTTAAGGAGCGGTGAGCGCCCCCAGATGACGGAAATTGTTGACTATAATTTTATGCGCAAAAATTCCTTCATGATTTAAAGAAGAACAAATGAAAAACTATTTTGTTTCCTTTTTCATTCCCAGGGGAAAAAGCAGCTGCTGGAGCATACAGAGGCTTGTTGCTACTGTCCTATCCACCTAGTAGCTCATAACTTCTCTTAAGTTTCTGATTTAATCAGTTCTTCACAGAGCATCCAAGTTAACTGAGAAGTCCCTCCACTGAAATAGCCAGGATTGTGTTTTTTGCTGGTATTTTACGTGCTACGTACAGCAGGATGACCTTGCCTGTAGGTCAGACAAGAGAGACTAGTGCGCTCAAAGCAATAATCCCTGAAACATAACAGAGATTTTCCTGCTCACCACTATCATTTTGTAAGACATAAAGATCAATCAATCAATCAGCTTTATTTATATAGCCCTCAACTCACAAGGTGACCAAAATGTTTCCCAAAAAATCAACATTATTATGTTAATTATTATGTTGTATTTGTTATAAAACCAGAGAAATGACAAATACAAATAAAATACAGAAATATGTCACCACATCACTGTATGTTAAAAGCCAGTCTGAATAAATATGCTTTGAGTTTGGCTTTAAAAAGACCAAAGTTAAAGTGGAGGCAATTTGTTCCAGAGTCTTGGCCAATATCTAATAAATATCTAAAACTATTTATTTTTCTCAAAGATCGGTGGGATCCATTAACTTTATTCCATTCAGAGATGTTGAAATGTTTCCCGTGAAAGCAGTCAAATTCTAATGAACCTGATTCATATTTATGAGTCACTGAGCAGGACGTGATGAACGTTTGATCCATTTAGAAACATCTAAACCCTACACCCTGGCCGTCGAGGACTGGAGCCTTGAAACTATACCACTGAACTTTAGCGATCCCTAATGGAGGAGAACGCAGCATCCATCTTGCATCCTGTATCTTCTCTGAGCTTTCTCCTGCCAGTAACTCCGCCCCATGTTAACATGTTCGCTTTATTTCTGGTTTCCCCTGCACTCTCTCTGATAATGTCCTCTCTCATTTCTTTGATCAATCAGCCACGCTGTGTCCAAAAGGACAGTTGCTGGCATGTGATGCAGTGTCATAAAATTAAACAGTCATAATGTGCTGCTTTGGCCGGAAGAAAAATAATTGGGAAGGGCAGCGTCTCTGCCTCTGGAGATCCGCAGGGCAATGACGGTTCCAGTTTAATAAATATCTGTGTTCAATCAAAGCTGCTCAGAAACAGTTTAAAAGTTACTTAATGTCATTTTGGAGCATCTGGCTGCTGCATTTGCTGAATTCTTACTCATTGATAGACTTGATCCGCATCCATGTTCAGTTTAGTGGGAGACTGAAACCGAGTTACCTAAAAATGTAGCTTGTATTTTTCCACTATGCCTCGTTACTTCAAACCTGTCAGATCAGTGAAAAGAGAAGCTGAAGAGCTGATCAAACTGAAAATGTGATTTCGGTGACAATGTGACACCTCCAGAGATTAAACAGCTCAAAAGGAAAAGGGATGAATACATGTGCCCACTGTTACTTTTTCAAAAACTTTTTTTCCTTTTGATTTCCAAGTTTACAAGACCAATTTGTTTCTTTCAGTTCATCACATAAAAACCCAATAAAAACACCTAAACGCATGCAGGAAAAATGAGGAATGTCTTCTTTGAAAAAAATACCTTTAGTAAGTACTGAGATCATAGCACATGTCTACACAGGTTGAATACTTTTCTAAATGAATGAACTTGTTTTCTGGAGCAAGTTAAACCAGTATTTTTCTAAAAGCAAGCGTCAGTGAAGCCGGAGGCTCGAGCGACTGCACCCTCCGACACCAACAGGTCGACACGTTTCATTGTTGACATTCCAGAGGAAGGCAGGCGCATTCATACTCCGACCTACATCAGCTCTAACGTACATTTGTTTCTTTGATTGTACGGGACAAGTTTATGATTCTTTTCAAAGCTTCTTACCCCCAAACTTAACCATTGCAACACAATGCTTCACAGCAAACCTCACAGCAAACCATTACCTCACTCAGACCTTAAAGCCTTTACAAAGTTTGGACTTCAAACACCTCAATTTGCCCTGTAGAGAGTCGGTCGCTCGGTGTACAGTCACTTTTAATACCCTGGTGAGTTATTAAAACACACAGTTCATACAGTAGGCTACTGAAGTATGAGCCGTTTAAACCTGTTCAGGTTTTATGAGCATTGTGGGTGATGTATTCCTAAAGCCAGAGGGGAAACAATGCGTTAACCAGTCTATTAAAATGTTGATTCAGTTCTAGTCGGAATCCAATTCAGCTTCAACATTTTCTACACATGCACAGTGGTTAATTTTAATAACCTTAGTCATAGATGCGACGTTATTGGTAAAGGCACCTGACAGCTTAACAAACAGCGAGCATTACAATATAGCTTCATTCTTACCACATGAAAAATGAAAGATAAACATCAGCAAAAGTTAGAAGGTTAATCTCAGCATCTTTGACTCGACTTAAAACATCTAAAATCTAAATAGAGCACACAAAAGTAAACAACATTAAAAAGAATGAAGAACCAGATTTACCACCCTCCTGTTGTATACACATCCACAAGCCAGTCAAGCTGCAGTTTCATTGGTTAATGTTTGACCTTTGACCATAAAAATGCCACAACTTCATCACTGAACTGTTAAAATACCAAAATGTTTAATGAGTCTTGAGAAAATATTGCCATTTAACAATTCTTTTTGTTTGTTTAGCAGAGAATGAAACAATTCCCATAAGTAGAATGAGACACGGGGAAATAATCTTTAACTTAAAGGGGCTAAAAGCGAAATTCGTTGTTTTCACACTGAAGGACTTAAAAAATCTTTTTGTGAAGAACCGGGTGTGTATTTTCGGCTGGAGTATAGCGCGACGTCACACAGCGCCTCTGTGTGTTGATCTCCAGCTCTGTGTTTACTAGTCGGCCCGGTCGCGCGTGCATGTACGTCCATGTACGAACACGCACACACGCGCCCCCGTCCTTAAAAAGAGCCGCCACAGGGCGGAGTTACGGTGCAGCGCCAGCACCCAACATGGCAGAGACTCACACCGGTAGAAGTGGGAAGAGTCCGACCAAAGACGAAGAGGAGCCAGTATTACCTCCAAGAAACAACGTTATTTTTCAAGGAAAGGGACAAAACGCGGATTAATATTGCTCTAGCATTCTCAAGGTGGAGAGAGCGGCGAGACCGAAAAGGACTCCAGTTTGCTCTTCTTCTGGTACGTGACTCACGGAGCAGACTCCACCTCGTCCACGTCTCTTTTTTCCTCTTCCACAGACGGTAGCGAATCGCTGCTACCTGCAGCTGCAGACAGGCTGCTGCTGCTCTAAGAAGTTGCATCAAAATAAAAATGGCTTGCATTTAAATTTTTATGTTTTGGATCATAATGATGAATAATTAGAATAAGCTGCGGTTCTTAGCTGAGCTCATGTTGTATTGCACAAGCACAACCAATCTTGAACTAGTCATATTTGCATTAGTTTTAGAAAATATATAATTGTACTGTTTTAGGCCTATATAATTTTTAACATGCTCTCTGTTTAAAATGAATAAATAAAGTAAAACTGTATGAGGCGAAGAGGAGTTTTTCCTTTTTTTAAAAAGAGGGGCGTGGTTTTTCGGTTGGGGGAGAGGTGGAGAGGCATTGATTGACACAGGCTTTGTTTTGGTTTGAGACAACTCCACAGTACGCCACCTAACGGCGAAAAATTTCGCTTTTAGCTCCTTTAATAGAAAATGATGCAAATAAACAAAAGTATTAGAAAATGTTAATAAGCCATATGAGCTCTTTTCAGAAAGCCGGCATGAACATTCCCAAGTCAAGAGAAAATACACTTTTCACAGAGAGGTGCAAACTGTTACATAATCAAAGATGATCTTTGAAAAGTCCTGTATTTCTTTGGATTAGACCTTGGAACAGTATTTATGATTGTATAAAATCAGTCTATACCACAAGGAGAAGAATAACATGGGGAGTTTGATTGAGTCATAATCACAGGCATACAGCCCCATCCATAAAACACATGGTGGTGGTGTGGCGGCGTCTTGGCTGTGAGTCACAAGTGCTTATTTATGATGTGAAAGAAGACAGAGGCAGCAAGAGGAATTCAGTAAGCTGCTTACTCATAATCAGTCAAATGCAGCAGATTGGTGGACACAGCCCTTCAGAAATTTACCTGGTCTGCAGCACAGAAAAATCATAATGCAGGTAAGTTAGTGGAATATTTAGCCAGGGAAAAATCAGACATTCACTACAAACAAAACTGAAGTCTGACAGACCTGCAAACAAACAGCAAAAGTCTAAGGAGAAAGCAAATAATTACCTCACAGCTACTACTCCAAAAATACAATTTAAACCTAAGTTATCATTTTTCAAAATACTTTTTAGAAACCTATAATCCCAACGCACATAGGGTGTTGTGGCCAATTAGTTGAATGTAAGTTTACTCCTTTAAACATGTTGGGTAGCCAGATATGCCAACCTAAAAGGCTTGTTTTTGTGGCAAATGTCACCAAAACATCACTGCATACTTATATTATTCTCAGCAGATGGATGTTATCATTACTTGACAAATACCTGACTAGTTTTTTATTAGAATCATGTAAAATCATGTGAAGTTTTGCTCAGTTAAAAGTTCATATAACATTTATGATTAATTTCTGTAAATTTATTTTGAAGAAAAAAAAAGATTATATATACTTATTTAACAAGAAGGAAGTGTATGCTTGACAGCCACCTGTGGACGCTGCCTACAGCCGACATGGATTTGGAAAGGCCTTGACATGGGTTTGCCTCGAACTTCCCTTAAACACCTCTGCTATCCAGTTATCCTAAAAGCACAGCTACAGGTCATCCAGCTAGTTTAGATGACCTTGAGCATGGGTAGAGGTGCAACATCACACTACCAAATTATTTTGGCTGAGCTATGCTACTGAATCATATTGCTTTTCTTCTCAGTCATTTAGAAATATTTAGTCTAAAAATGTTCTGAGTTTACCTTACTTACAAGGGCACTGAAGTCAAATAAAGATGCTGAACATCATTCGGTACAGCTTCATGAACAGCCGAACCTTATACTGACATGGGGAACCACCACCGGAATTGGAATATATTTGTGACACTATGACAAAGTTAGATTACTTTTTGCTGTTTTTTTACTAAATGTAAGTACAACACAATTCACTGCACATACACTGTCTTTAAATGGCTTGAATGGTGATTATTTTCAGATGCTGCTGCATGTGGCAACGGCAGTCTGGAAATGCTTTACATGACTTTTGAGAGGTGAGCTTGATGGGCTACTTTTCAGCCACAGTTTCTGACATGCTAATCTAAAAGAGAACAAAGAAAAATGTGATTAAGAGTAACTTTATTCAGAATTTGACTGATTTACTATAATGTGCTCACACTTCCATATCCTTTCAGCATCAGGGGCATATTGGAGGGTTCAGGACGACACATGAATTCACTGGTTTGACTGGTCCATAAAATGCTAGATACCAACACTGGGCAAGTATCTGGACAGTTTGGCACACCTTTCAGAATAGCGCACCCTTGGTTAAAGCTTGGGTGGGAGATGTTTTCCAGGAGCATTTTTTATCATATTGATATATTCACACCCCAAATGAAGAAGATTCATTAAATGGTTCAACACAAAATACTTTAGTCACCTGTGTAACAGACCAGGACTAAAAAAAACATTCATTTTAAGCCATCCAATCATTTAACTGGCCCGTTGTAAAAGATTGGGTGGTGATCAAGCACTTCTAAACGAAGCAAACAAAGCCAGAGCCTGGCTAGGTCTTAGCTAGCATACAACATCATAATATAGCACACTGCATTAAATGTAGGGCGCCTTTAGGCAGAAAAGGGGCCTCCATCAAGTCAGGAAAGTAAATTTGCTTCTGAGAAAGGTACTGCAAAGGGAAATGTGCTTCATAAAAAAAAACACTGTGTATATTAACAGAAATGAAAGTGGGAAAAAGCAGTAACTACATAGAAGCACTTCAAATTGAGAACCTTAATACAAAAAAATGAAGCAAATATGCACCACCAGGCCTCCAGGGGCAGCAGTGAGTTTCACCTGAGAGACAGACAATGATAAAAAGAACAAACATTGTCCTGTATTTACACCACTTTTGTTTATTTGCTGCACTCAGCATATTTTAGCATTTGAAGCGCATATGTCTCTAATGACCGAGGTCCATATTAAAGGGATACTCCGCCCTCAGAATGATGTGCCTTCATTTGTTTACTCACCCTCATGTTGATTGAGATGTTGGAACACTTTCTTGATATTCATCATGTAGCCGGAGATATCGG
>JAVQJG010094036.1:0-10456 GCA_036024015.1 Craterocephalus amniculus | reverse complement strand
AAGAAAAACAGCTCATTATTTACTATATGTGATCACAAGGACAACTCGTGATATACTGATTTTGTGTAGCGGTTGCAGCTTTCTAGGCTGAGTCATGGACTCTGTCACCACACATATTAAGAAGAATCCCTGTTTTTATTCCAACAAGTACAAAATGAAGCCTTTCACACTGGTAAGCAATGTTGCAAAGAGGAGGAAAGATCCCAGTTTAGTATCATCCAAAGATACTGCAGCTATGTGAGTAGACAAAAGCTTTGAATGTCATTATCTTTACTATTTCTTGTTCTTTACGGTGATGTTATTTAATAAGCAGGTTGTTGGTTTATTCTCCAGGGTCAAAGGTTGTGTTTAAAGTTCAGTAACGGATGATTTCATTCATGTCTATCAGAGGTGCTAATAGAGTTGCTTTTCTTTTTTTTTATATTCTAATTATAACTGCACCATTACGCTACAATTCACCACTGCTTTAGTGGCACATTACTGACCTGATTTGTTGTAGCCTGCAGTCACACTTTACCATGAACTTGCTCACACTGTGTGCTGGACAGTACAATTACAACTGAGCTGAACTGGAGTGAGACAAACACGTGGTGGACCATACAGTTTGCCTAGAGGTGCCGACTACAACTCTTGGAGGCGGAAGTTCATATGAACAAGAAAACCTGACAAACATCTTTAACTTCCACTGGTCATCCTGGTAAGTTATGATGTCAGGTTATATCACCTGATGCTGTAGAGGACGTTCCCATTCTGAAAAATCCGAAGCAGTTTGTTGTCCGTTGTAACCTCGTGAAAGTTTGCTCCCTTTTCGTTTGCAAAGAACAAGTCAGGTTTCCAAATGGAGTCCAACATGGAGGGGTCCAGGTCCAAAGAGTCATCTGGATACTCCTTATAAGCCAGCCGTGGGTCGTTCCATTGCTGCCGTAGAAATACATTTAGCCGATAATCCTATGGTACAGACATATGATCAAAAAATGAACTTAAAATATAGCATAGATTTTCAGTAGTAGTAGCAGCAGTAGATGCATGTTATTGTTTAAATGCACATAAATCTTTTCAAGTATATCTTCCTACATAATTCCGGTGTAGGATTGAAAAAAAAACTGCAAATAATTAAACCTAAAGCATCTTAAGAGCTCATAAACTGAGAAGAGAGCAAACTCAGCTCACAATTTTCATAATGTCTATGTAGAAGTATTTTAGAAAATGCAAACCTGCTCCTCACTCAAAACTTGAATAGATCAGCAAATACCCTTTCCACAGGGAACATAAAGAAAGGATAGTTTTTTTATTTAAGGCAGGCTCGGGATGACACATGAAAATCTTCTTACTGGAACTATGAAAAACATGGCATTTAGAGCTGCTTATGGTCCTGATCTAATGGTCGGAATGTTTTGGCAACATAAAACTTATACTTTCCAAAGACTGAGCAGAGACCCAGGAATATGTGTCAAATGACTAAACTCTAAAGAGGCTGATGTGTCAGATAATGAACATCAACCTAAACAAGTGGAAACCCAGAAAAAGATGGAAAATATTTGCATGCTTTACACATTAAATATTTAAACCACATTAGGAGCCAGTAAGCATGGTGGTAACGCAAAGGCTTTCCTGATGATTGATAAAATAGAAGTGGACAAATAATAATGTGACAAGAATTTTAATCACCATCAAACTCAGAGGTCTCTTCACTAAATTTAAAGTTAAAATTAAGATTATTTTTAACACTATGTAACTATCACCATCTGTACAGCAGGCAGATGTTTTTCTGATGCTGTTAGCAAAGTTGCAGCAACTCAAAAAGAGTTTTGTCTCAGTTTTGATATATTAAATAATAATTCATAGATCAGATTGTGCTACTGTGCTATTAACTAATGTAAAATTCTGATCTTATTCATGAAGTAAGATACAATGATAAAGTTATACAGTACCTGTACAAAGATAGAGCTGTCATTATATTAAAGTGATTTACTTTTTTTCCTCTGTTCTGAAATTTTGTTTCCCTTTTATTTTTCCCCTTCATGTTTTCACTCTGTTACAAACTCTGTTGTATTTTCTCCTGCAGCTAAATTCCCTCGACAGCTTAAGTTCAAGTAATATTTATTGTTAAGATCAAGACTACGCACAGTGGATAAAATAGCAGGCTTTTATTTTCTAACAGCCATAGTCAAACCATAATCCAATTTTCCAAATGGTTTTATTTGATTTAAAATTAAATAATTTAATGTAACAGACACTCAGACACACACACACACACACACACACACAGAAAAGAGATCTGGAAGATATCAGAAGTTTCCCCCATCACATCAGATTTCTGGTTTATGCAGCAGTATTTAAAGCAGCTTAAATCAAATTCAACAACAGAAACATGCGGATAATTAAATGGTAATATGATAATTAATATCAATAAAAGTCATTTAGGAAAAGATGCTTTAACTTTGCCGCCTCAGTGACATTTTGCTGTTTATTCTCATAAACTATGATTAAAGTAATATATATTGTGAATGATAAGAAATTACAATGAAGTATAATTACATTACATTATCAGTACTTTCCCCAAAGTAAGAATTAGAAAACTTCTTTCACAACTGCCTGATTGCAATCCATTTATTTTGAGATGAGCTATACTTTTGGTGCTTTGTTTGCATTTTAATACCAGCTCTGACATACATTTACCCAGGCATGGAGATAACAGGGTTTGCAAAGTGTCTGTGCTCTGCTCTGATTCGAAGGATGCGAGTACAGGATGTAAATGCATCTTCCCACCACTGCTGAAACATTGCTCCTATGTTTTGTGACAAGACTCAGTGGAGCAGTTACATTTGTACCGAAGGAGGGATTGTTTGTGTTTTTAAGTGGAAAATATGAAATATAACAACCTGCAACTCAGATATAAATCACAAATCTATTATTAAATAATAATGCAACAGGAAGCTGAATATATCAGTCTATTACACACCGCCAAGCCATTTGCAGGCATCACTTTTCATCTTAATTTATACTGACAGATGAAAATACCAATGTGCGAATCAGTGCAGGAAACTATGTACAACAGCCAGTCTTGCAGGTGGTGCAAGTACAGTAAATGTTATAGGATGTGAATCTTCTTTGATCTACTTCATCAAGAGTGCTCAATGATACAAACACCTAGACAGATGCAGAGAAAGAGAAACTCAAGTAATATAAAGTCTGGATTTAGATAACAGTTATCATACATATGCAATAAAGTAGGAATGGCTCACCATAGTTGTTTCAGTGATGGAGCCAAAGCTGTTGATGAAGATGTTGCAGGTGACATTGACAGGAGGACCTGACAGAAGCAGACTGTCATCAAACATCAGGGTAACATTCATTTCTTTAACACCAGTGATGTCTGCTAAGTAGACTACACAAAGTGTTGAACTGAGCAGGAAGCAGAGCGGTCCTGTAAAGTAGCATCTGCTTGTTTCCTTCATAATGAGCCATGTAACATCCTGATAAACAGACACATTCATGATAACCAGCATGAAATTGTGTTGTCATTTCCAGCACACTCCTATTAGCGTAGTCCACCTGTCGACCACTGAAAATTTAAATTATTCATCAACTCATTTCCATAATTTATTGATTTTGCTTTAGTTACATTAGTATATATATAGATAATCGGTCGGGATTTACCCTGCATGCTCTGACAAGGATGTGGAGCAACTATGAAATAAATATGAAATGCGACCCCAGAGGCTGAGTGTGAAGTGTGTCAGGGAGAATCTACTGGCTTCACTCACATGCAGGGATCAAGATTGGACTGAAATAGGCCTGTGGGGTTACATGCCAGGGTGACTGCACATTTCTGTCAGAATACAATCTGATAAAGAAAATCAGAACCCCAGGCTGGGTCAACACAAAAACAGCAACAACTCCAGACAAAAAAGAAAAGGGAAAAAATGGTTGTGTGTTATTATGGGTGTGTAAACATTATAGCCTTCAGCATCTCTCATTTCTGGCCCATCTGTGTGTGATTTGTGCTACTTGGCTGCTCGGATGCAAATAAAGCCGCACGTTGTCACACCATTCCAGGCTCCTGTAGGGGCTCCTACAAGCGCACGCCACAGAGCGCTCACCTTTGAAATTTGGTCGGATGCGTGCATCGTAGCCAGACGTCCGTCCCATCAGTTTGTCCAGAAAGTCAGATGGAGAGGGGGGCTTGGGCGCCCTGCTGGGGAACTTAATCTCCTTACAGAGCACAGACCTGCCGGGCGACGAGATAGCCAGCTGAATTTTCATTTCTCCTTTTTCATTTTACTTTTTTAAAAATTAGTTCTGTCACTTTTAAGATCCAAGTTTCCCAATTTAAATGAAAGGTACAAGAGTAGGGTTTTAGCTGCAACACTTAATTCAGTGCAGCATTTCATGCATTTTTTTTTAAATAAAAGTGTCCTACTTATTCAGCTGTGCCTGATAGAGGTACTAGAAAAACTAAAGAAATGACTCATGAAACTCAAAAATTCTGGTCAAATGACTTGATTTTTCTCTGCAGCAGTCTTTCATCCCGCCCAGAATATTTTCACTTGGCAGAACAGTTGTCTTTTAATTGCAGGTAATAAAATATTTAACTCTTGTTTCCTCTCACTTCAAGAAAACAGAAATGGTGTCAAGCCTCTTGATCAAAGAAGCGCTCCTATGTTGACGTGTCATTTTGCAAAGCCAAAAGTGTCATCTCATATTAAATACAGCGCGTGCACAGCCAAAGAAATATGCAGCCTAAATGTTACACTTTCTGCGATGATTTACTGTGAAAAAAATGTTTTTCTTACCTGCCTTGTAGAAAAAATAGAAATGAAGCGCAGAGCCAGCGTAAGTTGTGCAGCTGCATTCTCAGCAGATGAGAGAAGGACTGAAATGTGATGCGGGAAAACAGAAAAACAGGGAACTTCTTGTTGCTCTCCTGGTCAGTCTGTCTTCTGGGCTCTTCCCTCTTTGTGTGCAGGTGTAAAATACAGAAAGCTGCTGCTGTATAATTCAAAATCCCTGGGAAGTTTTTTTTTCTTTTTTTGCTGTCTGTGTATGTGTGGACGACTTCAAGCTTGATCTCTTTTTTATGGCCATACGAATGCTGAAAGAACTACTGCAAGAGTATTTAAAGGGACAGCATCCTTTTGATAGTAAAGTGGCCCCGCATTGCTCTTTGCCCGTTTAGGGTTATTATTTTTGGTTATATTTGGTTTTAATTTGCAATCAGTTTTCTTTACTTCAAAATACTTCTGTTCAAAATACATCAAAGAATTGCTTTTATAAGATATAAAAACAAAGACAAAGCTGTACATTTCTGTACGATTATGAAGATTATGTTTATTTAAATCTAAATACCTGAAATAAGAAAGTTATTGTCAAATATCTGCTAAATATTCTCATTACTCTATTTGGTCACACCTACCATGATTCATCTACAAACTACATGATTAATGGCTAGATTATTTTTGCAAACGAAGTAAGAGTAAAGCATCAAGTCCCAATTAATTCAAATGCAACATCTTTTGTATTGCCAGTACACATCCAGAGGTGGCTTCTCTTTATCTGTACTGGCAGACATTTCCGATCCAATTATCTCAGCCCTAAATTGTCAGACAAATTCAGATGCAAAAGTGGAAGCTCATGTTTATTCCTCCATACAAAAGGAGGCGGCAGTTCAGCCATTTACTCATGTAAAATTAATGTCAAAGGACGCGATGGGATGCTGCGGCGGCACGTGTTCGCCTCACACTTGAAAGCCCCTTCCATACTCTGCTCTGGAGACCACAGTGTCAAATGAGATCACGAACGTGTGAAAAATATAAAACATGAGAGCCATCGTAATAACAAGCCCCCTAACAAAAAGAAAATAAACATTTCTGCATGCTTGCTCATTTTTACCCCCGGACAGGAAAAGTAGGCCAAGCTTCATTTCAGTGTTGCTTCGTTGGAGTGAACAATGGATTTTCTCAAGGACTTGCACGTTTTGTAAAACACATTTTTCAGGTGCTCCGTTTCCACAACCTCTGTTTTTCTGTTAAAACCACCCATCAAGCAGCTACCTACACCGTTTCAAGATAGAAACACGTTACCATACTGAATCTGCAGGATTGAAATGCTCCAGGACAGATGAACTACATCCCGAAGTTGTTAACAGCCATTTAAACAATCGCAGCATAAAATGCAGGTCAACTTATCTGTTTATCACCACGATTATCTTGAGGCAAAACTGAAAACAATGGGTTCATTCAGATTTAAAAATAGCTTTTATTGCAGCTTTTCTTAGAACAAGCTGCTGTGATCACACAGAGGGGGGCATTTCAGCTTGGTGGGGGGAAGCAGAGAGACAATCGCACAAATGGTGGTGGAAGGAAGACAAGACGCTGACTTCTCTGGATGAACTTTAAAAAACAAACAAAAGAACAAAAAAAAAGTACTAAAAGAACAAGAAGCGCAGCAGATACAAATATGAAAATATTTCAGTGTCATAATTTAATTTACATCGATCCTCCCATTTGGTTTTCATGACCAGTTGTTTGTCAACAAAAGTGGCAATCACTGCCAGAGTTCAGTTCTCGTACGAATCACAACTCCTGCCCTGAGTGTGCATCTCTACCATCTTAGTCCTCATGGATGTTGAACAGCTTGGCCACTTCATTCAGGTCTGCATGTTCCTCTCCGTCTTTGATTATCTGCAAATAAACAAAGGGAAAAAAATGAAGGTCGTCAAACATATTTATTGGGTCTTGAAATAACATGGCGTACAATGACAGAATGAACCTTTCTTGCAACGGGCATTCTGTTGAATACGTTCCACAGGATAATGCCAACCACCACTTTGTCTCTCAGATAGAAGATGACTCCTTTGCCGTACTCGTCTTTGTGCTCCATAACAGGAGGAGGTGTTACTGAGGCCATCAGACTGGTGGCCGTGTCCTCTGTTTCACTCTCTGAGCGGATTCCAGTCCCTGTGACACATTTACATCAGTTGATCGCAATCTGGAAAACTCCTGTCATGCCTGTCATCAGAGCAGAGTATACTTTTCTACTTTCTTTTTTTCTTAATCAAATTAAATTGGTTTATAGACTTTGAAATTCTAAAAAATTAACGAAGAGATTGATGCACTGGAGCAGCTTAATCTAAGTGAGTCAAAGTAAAACTGAAGCTATGGAAAACTATGTCTTCATATTGGCTCTTAAATTAAACTCTTAAGAGCATTTTTTATTTTTTATTTGTACCAGATATTTAAAATTAACAAGAAAATGAAAAAACAAAGATGGTCTAATTTTTACGGCAGCTGTAAGCCAACACTAAAATGAATGCAACACTGGCCTGACTGCCCCCAAACAAAACAGAGGAATGCAACTTTTTCCTTGTAAGGAGGACATTCATTTACTTTATTGCTGCATTAACTGCGCTTTCATACTTTTAATTAATATTTAAACTTGTCAGGATACATACCTCTATATTTTCTAATTAAACAAGACATTGTGATGTGAAGTAAAAGAGATAAATGAGTAAATATGGCTGTTCAGGGTAATTTTTCTTTATAAGAGAAAATAATAATGAAAAAAAAAACACCGACAAACATAGTAAAGAGGGAATAAACGGATGGTAAATGCTCATACCCGACTTCTCAGTAGCAGCTTTGGGCGTGTCCTTGGCTGTGGCTTTGGCAAACACTCCTACTGTTGGTAAGCTGCTGTCAACGATCCCAATAGCTTCATAACCAACGTCAGGACCCAGGTCGCTCCTGTAAGCCAACATCATCTCAGCTAAATTTGTTCAAAAGGAATATCACCTACATTTTCTGGGTAAAAATAAATCATTTGATGTCATCAGTCCCAAAAATGCCTTTAAACAGTTTCATCTTCCATTATCTAATGCAACATCCGCTGCTTTTTAAGGTTGCACTGTATAATACTTTATAGGAAAAGGCAGAAAATGTGAATGAGAAAATGTGAATTTAATGTGCAGTTTTAAATTTCATATTCATGTAAAAACATCATACATCTGTGGCTTTCCAAACAGACTTGGTCTCTGAACTCACTTTGTGCTGCAGGTTTTAGGTTCTTTTACTTGGTACTCAACAATGTTTGGCTCTAAACATTTTGACATAGTCCTGTCTTGCACTGCCATTGGCAAAGTTTTAATCTCACTGTACATCTGTATAATGACAATAAAGGAAATCTATCTATCTATAGTCATCTGAAATATTATTCATACTCTCCATTTAAAGAAGGGGAAAAGAACAGCTGTCACTGAAATTATCTGATATGGACAAAACTAATAATGAATAAAGATTTTATGAAAATCATAACATTGTGTTTGAATTGTGGATCAATAGAAATATTTTTTTTATAGCACACAAAAAAAGATGATTAATTATTATAATACTGATAAACAAATGACAATATTTTGTTGAACAATCCTTTGGGGCAATCACTGCAATCAGGTGTTTTCTGCAACTCTCAATCAGACTTCACCACCTTTTGGCAGGTTTGTTTAAGCCAATAAAAATAAAAAGTCATATTTCAACTCCAATGATTTTTAATGATAGAAAACAATAAATCAAGACATTTGAGACAGTTAATCTCAAAGTCTGTGTTCCAGCTTCAGGCTATGTTCCCTTGCTATCCCTTCTGTACTGCACATACGAGAGAAAATCTGGTTTTGTGTCTTCCAAGATGTTTGCTTTTTATTGGACTCCAACTAAGCAGTGGCATACTGACCCACTTACTGCCCACTTCTCAGTCAGATACAAACATTCCTTCTAGCTTGGTGTTGGCAGTCTATGACCTCCTCTGCAGGCAATACAAGACATGTGGAGGAGAGTGATGTGGGTCAGTCTAAGAACATGGCACATAAGGCCAAATAATTTTCCTCGAGCCATGGATGGCACAGTTGTTGTCGAGACAAAGAATTAGAACATGAATTAAGAAAAGAAGATGTGTTAAGACATGTTAAGATCATAACTGACTATGGAAATCATTTAAGCATCCTTTTCTTTTAAACCAAGGCTCCCTATACGAGATTCATGCTTCTTTTTTTTTCGAAAGTATTCTACTTCTGCAAGTGTTTATTTTATTTTCTGGTTTTAATGTCGTCCTCAGGGATACTTAATATTTTATATGCAATGGTATTCAAGCCATCAAATCAATCATGCGTGTTCATTTGAATTCTAAAAGCATTACTTCTGAGACATTTGTAGAATTGTACATGCTGTCCCATCGCTCATGAAAATTTGCAACCAGTGCAATGAACAATTCACGCGGGATTCTGCTTCCTCAAATACTTTCCCTCATTTTCCCTTTAAAACCAGATTCTCGGCTTGGAGCCAAATACTGTATTTACTGTAAAAACGTTTTTTTGTTTTGTTTCTGTGACATAAGAAAACCACACGTTACGGTAACGGAAATAACCTAATACTCACCAGAACATGGACTGATGCCAGTAGGGTTTGCTGGCTCCTGTCATGTTTTCTCCTGCAAGTCTTCCACTCACAACGGCATGATCATGGTGCTCCACCCGTCTGCGGCCCAATCTGATGTCATAGAAACAAGCAGCATCTCCTGCCTAATTGAAAACAGAGAGGACTGAAGTTGTGTGGTATTAACTGGAAAGTGTAACTTTTATTCCATACAAGAGTTTCTGATTAGTCTTTTAGTCAAACAATAAAAATTTACTAAAAAGAGCAAAATGCCCAGGGAACTGCAATGTACAACTTTGTAGACATGTTGTTTAGGGTATTGGGATACTAGGGTAAAAAATTAAACCTTTAATAACTATAACACAAATGCCAAAATTGCCCCATAAGTGCAAAAAACTCCCATTCATTAATTTAAGAGAAACAAGGAGAAAACATCATTTGCATAATAATTTGGAAAATACAGAGTGTTGTCTCATAGTAGGACTTAATTTACACTGAAGATGGTGCTGTAATTTAAGATTGAATAATTGATCATCATAACTACCAAAACTTTGTATACAGCTCATCTTTACCTCCTTTGTAACTGTGACTATCTTAGATAAAACGTTCTGTTACTACTCCAGTTGGTGTAACTTACCACCCAAATATTGGACCTCGCTTGTAGCTCTGCATTGACTCGATATCCACCAAAGTCAGAGTCCACCTCTAGGCCTGCAGACTTAGCCAGATCTACGTTTGGTTCCAGGCCAACAGCTGCAACAATGTGATCTGTTTTCACCTGAAACATGAAACACAAGTTAAGCAGCGAGCAGCTTTCATGTCCTGGTTTAAGACACAGTCAACAGAAATTTTAACTAACCACTCGACCGTCCTTCAGTGAGATTTCTAACTTGTCATCTTTGCATTTCACAGATTTCACAAATGCTTCTGATAGGACTTTTACTCCCTCTAAGAGAGAAAAAGAAACAATGACATAATGAGAGAAATTCTTTATATATATATATATATATATATATATATATATATATATATAT
>JAVQJG010094006.1:0-12603 GCA_036024015.1 Craterocephalus amniculus | reverse complement strand
CCAGATAATCAGGAAATTATTATGTTATCTGGATATTTGGACATAAATTGGAATTGAAAAATAAATAAAGAAACGCCCCCTTCGCTACTTTTATGGTGTTTTTTTCTGTGCAGCAAACTAACACAGTTATAAATGAACGGCTAGCTAAACCAAAAGAGAGAGCAAACGTAACTGTTGTCATAGTTTTAATCAGCCATAAAACTAGCACAGTTTCACTTTCAGTCTGCATGTTCTTTTGAGGCATATCCATTCAAAGCCTTGGATAACACTAGCAATATTTTAACACTAGTCTAAAGATTGCACATGCGTTTAGCTGGCGGCGCCAAAATGGAACAATATGAACTATTAATAGTTACTTGATTTCGTTCAGTGCTGGAGCTGAATCCGCCTTCTTCCATTTTGGCGCCGCCAGCTAAACAGAGGTTAGACAGAATGGACGCATGTGCAGTTTGACGAATCGATCTTTCTTTGTTCTATTGATAATGTCTGTGACCCCATGGTGTTGTTTGATAGTCGTAAATTCATAAGGAAGAAACCATATTTATAAATGAGAATTTGTATTTGTAATTTTTGAAGTCGTAACTTTTTAAATTGCATGCTCTCAGAAAAAATACACAATGAACATTTTATGTGTGATTTTATAAAGATGTGAATTTACAATTTTTTGTTTATACACAACTTCATATGATTATGCACGGTTGTGGTTTTGTGCACACAAATTCTAATTGACAGCTATCTTACACCATAGATTTAGATTACTTTACAGCGCATCACACAGATAAGAGGGAAACCTGCAGAGTTTCTTCCCAGTCCTCTAAACACTAAGTTTTAGTATCTTTACATGCAGAGTAAGTGATTGCACTTGCATCATGTTGCTGGTGTGAGGTAAAACAAAAAGATGCTGGCAGCCACCGAGGCCGAGGCAGACTGTTGTGAGACTGAAGGACTGAGGTGAAACAGAACTGGCAGAGAATCCTTTTTAAGGAAAAACAAGCCACATTCAAAACTTTAGACAAGACAGACTCCTACAGCAGTGTGTAGCATGTAGACGGGTGTGTACAAATAAGGAAGCCAACAACACCGGCTTAGTTCAGCTGGTTCAGCCGCGTTTTCCTGCATGGTGACCAATAACCTGCAGGGCAGGTGGACGAAATATTGAATGCTTAGGATATTTAAGTGGAGTCACAAAGGAATAAAAGCAGGATATAAGGATAATGCTGATTTAAAGGGTCTTGCAGTGTTGACTTCACGTAATGTAGACTGAAAACATCCAACATGAAGCGGATGTGATGTTTTATTGCATTCGTTAATTGATTCTGTAAATGATCATATCTGTGTGTGAAGTTGTCTGAAAATGAGCTGGTGAAGCAGAACGCTTACAGGAGCTGCTGTCAACTGGTAGGAAGAAAGATGCTTGAGGCGAGTGGTGAGAAAAAGACTAAATACATAACATCATAAGAGAAAGCCATGCATGACAGAACAAAGAGCAGAAATAAACATGAACACACACACAGGGAGGTCCTACAGAGCCAACAGACTCAGCTGACAGTTGAGAGGTGATACTGCCGTTTCTGATGAGTCAGTCTGTCAAGAAACACTGTTAAAACACAGTTAATTGAATAATGTTGGGTTAAAGGCTGGTTTTAAGTTGATGTAAATGTGGGGATGGGAGGATGATGTTTCCATGTGTGCAGACTGAACGTTTTATATTAGCTGATAATAGGACTGAACTTCTAGCTTCCACTTCCAAAACCTGACTGGGAGCACTGGAGCATCACCGTGCACAAACAAAGTGGACAATGGTAAGATTCCTCTAAGGTGTACGACAGGAAGTCCCTTTTGCAGCTCAAATCAGCACTATTCCAACAGCTGGTGCATCATAGCAATTTGTAAAAGCTTTTATTGGTGCAGTTTAACATCTTCTCTTCCCTGTTAGACTGGTTCCATAAAGACAGTGAAATCTTTACAACAGGATCGATCATGAAGGCCCAGCTGCCACACTGCCTCATGAATGAGATGATACCAAGAACTTAGACTGTTGGGCAACAGGAGGAAGCGATACCCAGCAGCAGTACCATGATCCAAATAATGAAAAACATACAGGTGGGACTTGATTTAAAAAATGTAATTAAATGAATTAGAAGCTTTGTAAATAATTAATTGTACAACAATAGTTACCTCAAAAAACCAAAATTTTTTAATATCAATGGACGACTGAACCATTGTCCAGACGCAATCATCATTAAATAATTAAAGTCAAGCTCTAGTAAAGTGCATTTCATTGGATTTCAATTTAAAACAATGCAAAAAGAAATACACAATATCCCTGGGCAAAAATCAAAAGACCTAAAGTTAAAGTGGACGTTCTCTGCAAAACGTGGGCAGAGGTGTGTTGACTGCACGGGAAAGGAGCACCTGCTTACTGAAACTAAACTTTATATGCTTTCATGTCAGTCTCCAAAAGTCTCCAATTAAACCAGAAAAATTATCTTAAGTTGTTGCTAGTCGCTGGAGGGGTCTCTAAATTTAGCGCCCAGGTCACATGGCAACACCACTGAGCTCTGACATGTGTCAATATAATCGGTTTACTGGTAATTTTCCCCTGACAAACGCTCTGCCATGTTTGGAATGCAAACGAAAAATTAAATACATCGATTTTTTGTAGTGAATTCATCACAATTAACGCATTAAATTCCAACATTCAGAGAAATTAACGTGATAAACACCTTATATCAAGTCGTTTAAAACTTGCGTAGAATAGGAGCTGTATGTCTGAGTAAGTACTGTTGCTATGGTCTTGTAACAAGGTTACACTCACCTGGTTAATACATAGTTTTCAGCCTGTTTTTTCATGTGTGCTGAATATATTTAATAATAAGAATAAAAATCGTAAACACGGGTGCCTCATCAAAGACGAAATGTTCCTCATCAAGACACAGGGCTCATAACAACATAACAACGTCAGTAAAGGGGACTTTCTTTCCTCCAAAAACATCTTTGCTCTGCATCACTGCTGTAATATGCTGGTGTGGAAAATTACCAGAGCAAACAGTCTGGACTGGGAAAACAACATCAGAAACATCTGATCAGATTCAGTAAATGTGATTATGATTATGATTTTAAACATTAACAGAGGTACTAACACACTTGAAGTTTCACAGTCTGGGTCATAACTGAACCATTGAGAGGTCTAATGGACCAGTGGCTCCTCCTTTTAGTTATTTTCACAGCAGAAACACCCTGATTGCCATTTTCTCTACACAAACCTGCAGATTGTGCATTCCTCCCTGAACAGCATGCTGCCATCAGAGATGATGTTCAAGTCAGAAAGTGGTCACAACACCAGGCAATCCCAAAGAAGAAGCATCTTATCTTTAACTCTGCATCAGAGCAGCAAAAAGCTGCAGCACCAACAACTATCAGACTTTCCACACATTTTTTAATGAAAATATTCTCAAATGTTTCTAAAGCCCAGACAGAGAAACCCAGTGAGAGTTTCTCTGCTCCATGTTCACTGTGTTTACTGCGCCTCCAAAGTCATGTCTCTTTACTGAGCATCACTGCATCCCATCCCTCATCAGCAGCTTTTACTGCGGTGAACTGAAACGTTGTGTCTGTGCTGGTATTGTGTGTGTAGCTGTGTGTACACTGGCAGTTTAACAGTATCACCAATCTCAACTCACAGAGCTGACGTCTGTAAAACCCGAGGGAGAGTCGTTAGATGCTTTACTTGATGCTGAGGACGGGGCGAAGGGGTCCTTGCCGCTGAACGGATCTCCTGGGCCCTTTTTACTCTGAAATGGGTCGATGGCGTCGGCGCTGAACGGCTGGAAGGGGTCACATGGTTTGGTGGAATCTGCAACGCCAGTCAGGCTAACTGGTGTTGTTTTACCTGACAACATAAAAGGTTAGGCCCATCATCATAAGTTGCAGTTTCTGAGCAGTAAATTCAGACTAAAGGGAACATGCAGAAACAAAACTGTCCCACAGCATCATTTAGACATGGCTGGACATCTTCTGATGGTTTAATTTCCCATCTCAGTTCTTCTCAGCTTGTATCAGAAACAAAGCACAGATCTGATTAAAATACGACAAGTCCCACATCATTTTTGTCAACTCAAGCACAAATCTCTAAATGTGATCGGCAGAACTTCATTCCTCTAAAGACAGGAAGTACTGACAAGCAGCTGGTAACAAAAGAACACCCAATACCCAGAGGACCAAAACCAGAAGAGATAACCCAGAACCCACAGAGAGCTCAGCTGCTCACTCTCTGCCCACACCACCAAACACTGGCTCACCAAATTATCCACATTGTTATCTATATTTACCAAGAATTCACACTCAGTTCCCAAACATTTAGCAGCAGATTTCACCTAAAACAGTGCCATTTAACTTGTAAACTACAGCAGAAATCAGTGAAAAAGGCACCAATCAGAAACAGACGGAAGTAAAAAGTGTTCATCAACATATCTTACAAATAATCGTTACCGAGTGAAGAATATTCCTGGCTACTGCTTTTCTGATCACAAAATTCAGTCAAACAAGACACATTTCCCGTCTTACAATAAATCCTTGTTCTAGGTGTAGGTAATAATAAGTAATTAAAACATCATCAGTCCAGTTTACAATCATACAAATTCATATGACATAATATATTTACATTCCTCCCACAGACCAAAGACATGCATGGTAGTTTAACTGGTAATTCCCTCCCAGAGGGAATCCTCTGTACCTATATTTCAGGAATTAAAGATATTGACAGTTTCTGAGATAAATATTTTTCAAATATGTGTTTTTATATATAAGTGTTTGGCAAACGAAAAAAAAATTCCAGATAATTTCAGGATTTATTTCACAGCAAATTAATCTTTTCATTCACATAGCACACGCCAGTCAGGGGATCTTCATCCTCCAAAATATCTAACTCGTCGAGGTCAATTTTTCATTCGGTTTGGAGGTGTAATATATTGGAATAAGGTCTCTCATTTAGCAATGCAATGTTCAACCATAGCAAATTTCAAGGGTCTAATATTTTTGTGCAAATAAAACTAAAAAAAAAAAAAAGAGTGTCTGACCTTTCCAGGGTGATTCAGAAAATTAAAAAATATCACATAAACTAAAACAAACATGAAAAACAGTTCTGCGATGACTAAATGGAAGCAGAGAGACAACTCTTCTCTTTTGTACCAGTCGCTTCCTGACTACAATTTCAGATTGTAAACCATTTTAAAAATTCTTTTTTTAAAAATCAGACTCGGTCGTGCTGCAGAGCCACACGTCAAAACATAGAGCGTACCAGTAATCATAATTATAGCAGCATCTGTTACTGATAGGATGAAACTGGGCCTGGCAGAAGGCTGTGGGAACGTTGTACGTGTTAAACCACAGGACCCGACAAAAGCAACACACACATTATGACCTGCTGAAAGATAACCGGCTGGTTAGGGTGAGTAGTTCATTTCACACTCCACGCTGAGCATAGATGCATGCCTGCCAATCAGTTTTTTTCCCCCTTATTTCAGTAAATTGTGTACGTCCGAGCACACGCGCGCACACACACACACACACTCGAGAAACCACAACCAAGGACTCCACCCTGCTTTACAACTCTGTGTGACTTCAGTGGCATCTAATTTGAACTTCTCCCACACGGTCTCATGAGAATTGCACAGCTTCAGCTCCGCCGGCATGATGAGCAACGAGAAGAGCATCCAGCAGAAAAACATCCAGAGGAAATTAAATACACGATAAGCTGAATTTTCTCACTCTATGCAGCCTGCATGATGACCTGCAGCGCTCACCCACAAACACTCACACACCCCACCTAAACCCACATAAAGGAAGCAAGTCAGGGTGTGCCTGAAAACAATGGGCAGAGGAAACCGCACACCATCCCCCGTACATCACCATCTCTATGTCAGCATGTACACAAACAACACAGCAGCACTTTCTGAACAATGATAGATGAAATTTTTAGAAGAAAAAAAAAAAACACTGATGTGAAATTTAGCCGCAGTTTTACCGTCACATTTCTTTCCCTCAGCGGAGAACAGACCAGTTCCCCTCAACATGATCTGACTCAGCGTGTTAACATAACAGAGCATTGAAAACATGCTGAACATGACTTTCTCACGTTGACCCATGTGGTCTCCGAACACTCTGAAGATCCAGAATCTGCAGCAATGAAGCCAACAAAGCTAAACTTTTTGTTTGGGCCTGCTTGTGGATATTATCAGTGGATATTATCTGTAATATCAGCACGGCCTTCTGACAATCTTGGCTGGTTGTGTGGACTTTCCATGCGCTCCCCTTACATGTGTGGGTTCTCCATATTTTTCAACTTCTTCCCATAAACTAAAACATGCATGTTGGGTTAACAGGTGGCTCTAGTCTAAACTGCCTAAATTAATGACTCTGATTGGTTGTCTCTGCAGTAGGGCTGGACAATTAATCAAATTTTGATCGTGATTTTCATTTTGCCTTCTCACAATCATAAAAACACTGTAATCGAAGAAAAACAATTCATGTCTTTTAAGTACTTCAACGAGTACTTTGGGTTTTGTTTTTGGCTGTTGTTAGTTGCTTTCTGCATGTTTTGCAGGAGTGCATGTAGATTGTGGTTATTTATTGTTTTTATATATTGTTATTTTTAGTTAATCACTGAAGCCAGAAGAATCCTGAAGTGAGCAAACTGGTGGAGTTACAGGAAGCAAGCTGCAGGGAGTATAGAACAGGAATGCATACAGACTGGCTATTCATGTTTTTATTGCTATTATTTTAATATATTATTGTTTGACTCCTTTATTTGTTTCTAATTTACTTTATTTTGGGGCGTTTTTTAAAAAACAGTTATATATAAGGTTAAGTTTTGGTGGTTCAATAAACACTTTTTTTAAATCTACGAATAATCATATTTATTAATTGTGATTTCAATATCTCGAGCCTTGACATAAAGATCAAATAAAATTTCTTTGAGAGTTTTTTATTCAAAGGCCCGACTCTGCCCTAATGTTTACCAATATTTAAAAAATGATCATAGCTTAGATGGTGTAGATGGTGATGTGAGGAGGTCAGCTGTCTTCTGTCTGAGGGAGCTGCCGGACTTAACAGCTGCTGGCAAACAGAGGACTGAGAAAGCTATTTTCTGTTTTATACAGAACAGTTACAGCTAGTTTAATTGATAAAGTAGATACTGATTCTTTGACCGTCAAACTGATGTTATAAAGAACAAAGAAAGTAATCTGATTACTCAATTATCCCTTATAAGGCAGTCTATTGTTAGTGGCTGGTAAGGGGTTTTGGCCCAGCCCACCCGTAAACACTTGCACCTCTTATCAAGTTTGCAGCTCTTAAAACAGGCGCAAACTTGATAACGGGTGCAAAAACATGCTGCAGCTGATTTATCACAATGCCGCAAAGAGGAATGCACCCGTAAAAACCCGTCAAAATAATGCCCCAACCCATTTTGTGCTTTTGCCTTTAATGAATATGCATTCTGGGTGTTTCTGACGTAAGGTGCAAAATACTGAAAGCAGCAGATGCAAATAATCTGCATGGCAACATGATTTACTAAACGTAGAACGTATTACGCTGGATGTTTCTGCGTCTATATTTAGTGGTTCTGAAATGCAGGAACCTGGCTCAGATCCACACAAACGGCTGCAGCGTGCATGTCCTTTAGTTTCAATGTTGGAATCACACCTGTTGTTTGGACAAACATTGTCAAAAGGAGGAACATTTATACCTAAGTCCATAACAGCTATGATGTCATTAACATGTTTCAGCCGGCTCTAGCGTGTCATGCCCCAAGTTTCCAGTTCGGCTATGTCTCCTGCAAAAAAAACAAAAACAAAAACGGCTGTATATGCTGCTCAGTATTAGTCAGAGGAATCTCCTCTGTCGTATTCGCAGAGGTTTTTTTATAAACTTCTTTTTGTTCTTCATCTAATATTTTGCCATCGTTTCTTAACCTCTTCTGATGTTCTTGTTTTTCCGACTGGTTTTAGTTTTTGGTCACATTAAGATGCCTTTGCTAAACTGTATTTCTATTTGCCCTTTCCAATAATATTTCAGGGTCCATTTGTTTTCCGTTTGTGACTGTCTTTCTCTCCTTATACACAGCGAATCAACACCCACAAATCATGTAAATACAAAAGACACAAGTTATTTTTCACCATCCACACACTTATAAATCTCTGTTCTTACTTATCCATATATTATTGGTGAGCAACCATCTCCCTTTATTGGTAACCATGCTCAGTTCTCACAACTTCCTTTACTCCCACTTTGGTTTAAAGCCAAAATCTTCTGACATTATCAGTCATTCAGTCTTTGAGGTTTTCACGCACTCCATTGTCTGAACAAAGAGACTGTTGACTGTTGATATGTTTGGTAGCCCCATGTAAAGCCTGTGTAGAGAAGCTCTCACCGCTGGGTGGTTTGGGTCTTGGAGGGATGCTCTTCTTTGGAGGCAGAGCTGGTGTGTCATTTTTCCTGCTGAACGGATCCTCAGCAAACACGGGCTGAAATAAACAGAGTGGGAGGAGGTTGGTAAGTTCAATGCAATAGAATGGTTATTTCAAGCTGTTTTATTGAAGTTACAGTTCTATTAAACTGAACATCGTGGGATCTCTGTACACCTGGGAACATATTTTCATGCAGAAACAACGTAAATAAAATGTTCTCTTTCACATTTATTAACACTGTTCTTTCCAGAGCCCGTGTGTCCACAGACTTCTGCCTTATTGTTGCTGCACACAAAGTTTGAAGTTTGGTCTTCAGTACCTTCTGGTAGTCTGGCAGCCAGCTGGCCCGTCCTTCAAAGGTGTCTCTGGGTTTGGACATGTGGCTGAAGTCTGCAAATCCAGCTGAGCTGTTTGTGCTGCCACTGAACGAGCTGCTCCCAAACGGGTCTAAAGTGCCAAACAGATCTGAAAGTAACAGTCACAAGCTTTGATCACCAGCTTCTCTGATTTATATAGTATGACACTGAATTGATATACAGTGTTTTATCATGTTAGCCTGCTCATTTTTAACCTGAAAAGCACCTGGTTGTTGGTTAGAATAAATCTTTAACTGATTTGAGTCCAAGCACAAGACAGCACTTTTTTGTAATGTCTTTTGATTTCATTTTTTACTGTAAAAAGCTGCTTTATTACTGCTGGTTCTGTTTATTGTTGTTTATTGTTTTTTTGGGAACCCCATTAGCTGCCTATTTAATGGCTGCTAGTCTTCCTGGGGTCCCTTAAAAAGAAAGAAAAAGCAAAAAGTTAATGAACTGCTGGTTCTGTTATGGGATAAAGAAGGAAATCATACCTGGTCCCCTGGATTTTGGATAGCTTGAAGAAAATGGGTCAGTGCCTGGAAAGTGACCAGTTTGCTGCAGAAAACATAAAATAAATACTCTTTTATTAAATAATTCAATAAAGTCAAAAACAAACTTCATTATCAAAATCTGAATGAATTAAAATAAAAGTCCAAACATGTTAAACCCAGTAATGTGAGTGTGTCTGTGATCTGTTCAGATGTTTCTCCTTCTCCAAGCTGGAGGTCGCTGAGGTTGTGTCAGAAATGGAGACCACCCAAAAACTCTAACTTTTCTGGTAACAGAAAATATGTTCATCAATTAGATTTAAACTTTTTTGCCAAGCAGTTGATAGATCGATTTTACAGGATGAAGCCAGGTCATGGACCTTTTATTCAGTTTCTTCAATAATTCTGAACTCAGATTGAGATCCAGACTGTTTGCTAGTAATGTCAAAAGTTTAAACACTTTCTTCTCTGTGGACAGATGCAGCCATTATCATCCTGAATAATGTACCAAATGTACTTTTCTTGGATTGGATGTGAAAAATGTACAAAATATTAGTGTTTATTATGCTAAAAGGTGAAGGCTGTCTTCTCCACTGGCCCTTTACTTGATCTCAAAACCACATCATCAGTGATGAGGGAAATACGACTGTTTTTTTTTTTTGTTTTTGTTTTTTTTAATCAAATATTAATCTTTCTACATTTCAGTGAAACAGTACCAAACCTATGTACCAAAACTTCTACCTTTCCATTTGTTTTGTTTCTTGTCAATCAGCAGCTGCAGTAGCACATTAAGCTCTGCAAGATCCTCCTTATTTGTAAATTAATTTACATATACAAATATGTGGGCATTTGTTTTAAAAACATAAATCATTTTCATCATTTTTTAAATAAAGTTTTTAATAATTAATAAGACAGTAAACATCTATTCTTATAAATTTATAATGTTTTCTTAGACAAAAAAAAATCCTATAAAATCTTTATCATTTTTTCATTCAAATATGCTAACAGAAGAACTGGTGCTTCAGCTGACATTATTTATCAGCTGAACTCTTTCAAGCCTGCAGCAGAGGCCGGAAAGTGATAAGTGAGAGAAGGTGCATGAGTGGGTGTAAGGTCACAGAGAGGTTGGCATTTTCTCAGCAGTAAGCAACACACATATCAGCCAGGTGAGATTAGAAGCTCTTTAAAGGGTTTTCTGATATGGAGAGCTCTGAGGATGCAAAACCATCAGGTTGATATTCCCACCAGATAACACATTTATCTATATGACATAAAGCCAAAGTTTTTTCTGTTTGGGATTTTTAAAAGTAGCTGTGTTGACATTGTGGTACCTTGGATGGTAGAGTGGCACTTTTACTGAAGGGGTCTGGTGTGGAGAAAGGATCCATCTTTGTGGTTTTCTTGAAGAAATCTTCTGATGAAGCTTTGAATGGATCTGCCTCTTTGAATGGGTCACCTCCAAAAGGATCTGTGGTAGAAAAATTATCAGTCACTCGACTCACTCAAACACTGCCTGCAGTGTTTCTTTCTAACTTCTATTAGGAATAATGAATGAATTTCTATGAAATACAAACAGATTCAGAACATGCGATTCTTTTTTTCCACAAAATGACTTATAATGCAGCTACACTTTAAAGTATATATTTCCTCTCAGGTGTTTAGCAGTTGTGAGTGCACACACTGGAAATTTACATATAAGTTTCTACAAACAGAGTTCTGTGATAAATCCACAGGGTAATCACATCAACTCGATAGATGTGTTTTACAATGTTTATTAAATCTCTTAATTTCACAATTATATGTCAGATTTTAGTTTATAAATTGTGCCTTTGTTTATATGAGGAAGTGATTTCCTGACAATATTTAGTTAAAGGTCTCTGTGACGGGAGTGGTCTCTGTGAAACTATGGCATCCATTCAGCTCGAAGAGATAGTTTTCTTGTTTAGATTACCATAAAGATCTGACTGACAACCAAAAGAGCAAAAAGTAGAAATGGGTTAGGCCGTGCCAGGGTGTGAGCTTCTGTGAAAAACTTGCTTTCCATCTACTAAGCAGAGAACTGAAACTGCACCATACCACTAAAGGAGGAAGTGCAACAACAGTCACAGTTCACACACGTGTCAACCAAAGTTAATACTCTGGTGCCTGGCGTGAGTTTCCCAAGTTTAAGACCTGATCTACCTAATGTCTAAATGCAGAATCATCATGTGTGAGCTATTACAGAATCAGAGAGCTGTAATGTTTGGGCGATGCTGTCAGTCACTTTGTCTCAGTGACTTATTTCCATATCACTGAACAATTCAATCAGTATATAACAGTGTTTGTGTAGTCAGAGTGCAGGAGAAAGTTGTTTGTATAAAAACCCTAAAATCTCCATTAAAGGTCCCGTTAACATACCGATACCAACAACCTCCCACCCAGGACCTGAGTTCATAAGAATAAGATGCTGCCAAAAATAACTGAGCTCATTGTTCTAAGTAAATACCTGTGGATGTTGATGAAGGCTGCTTTGCAAAAGGGTCATTTTGAAATGGGTCACCTATAAGAGAGGAGTCATGTAAAGCAGGGGGAAAACAAAGGAAGGAATAAGCAGTCAGTGAGCAAATCAAAAGATTTAAAGGAGAAGTCCACTTTTTTGCAAGTGGGGCCTTAATTATGATGTAAACTGAAGTGTACTGGACACCTATGGTAGTTTTTGGAGATTTGGATCCTTCCCTGAGATATTTGCTTCAAACGCAAAACACCAAAACGCCAAACGTGGAACAGTATTGGGCGTGCGTTTGCGATACTAAATCAGTTAAAAATCAGCTGTTTGTTAAAATGTCTGTGTAAATACCGTAATATTCATTCCGTCCCAGTGCCTTTTTGAATTTTTACGCTCCTGGGCTGAGATTAAAACGCTATTTTTTACAGCGTCGGGGGCGTGACGTCACCTCCGCGCGCAGCCAGCCATTAGCGACCTCACTTTGTTTACTACAGCGGGCGTTCAGGAGAAAGCAAAGGGAAGCTAACGGAGGCTAACTTTTCAACAACATGGCAGAAGAATTGGAATCGGAATTGGAAATAGAAGAAGACTTTGAATATGACGGCCGTCCCTATCAGTTTGAGCCAGAATATACGGATGAGGAGATATCGGAAAGGAGGAGGCAGAGACAGGCAGTGGAGCAGAGGGGCGTTGAACAGCAAGCTACTGATCGTTCACGGACAGACATGAAAACCTGATGAGATGAGTGGAGTCTGGTGTGCTGCTGCTTGGTTGGAATGAAAACCTGCGGCCACATGGCCCTT
>JAVQJG010094000.1:0-36657 GCA_036024015.1 Craterocephalus amniculus | reverse complement strand
CCCGCGGGGGGGGGGGGGGGGGGGGCGTCGGTGAGTGCAAGAGTGTGAACCAAAACGGGCTGGAAGCGGGGCGGAAAGGCGCACATGATGCACAGCTCAAACATGCAGCGCGTTTTATCTCCCTGCAGTATTTCACACGATTTAAATTAAAAAAGTAAGTAAACCCAGGAGTTATAGAGAGGAGTGGATCTGTGTTGGTTTTCTTTACCCAAAAGGTGGATTCAGAATGAGTACCTTGAGAATAAATATGGGCTGTGAGAACCTAAAGCTGGTTATCTGGAACCAAATAATCGGGTCGGATCGATTCGTTACCAGTATCGGTACCGATACCGCTCTAAAGTAGGCCTACTCATATTTGTTAAAGTCGATCAATACCAGGACTGATCCCAATTTATTATGTACAATGTTTATTTTCACTTACTTATGTTGTCATTTTTATTTATGTTTTATTTATTTAATCATTGTTTGTTGTAAAAAGCATGGAACAAAATAAAACCTGTCTTCCACCTCATTGCATTTTTTAGAGTGGTCGAAGTATTGGTATCGGTACTCAGTATCGGCAAGTACTCAGATTCAAGTATCGGTATTGAATCGGTTTGGAAAAGAGTGGTATTGTTGCATCCGTAACAGATAACCAAAGAAAAGTGCACCAATAAATGAATACATTTGGAACTGTTTTGACTGTAACAAATTTACCTCATATTCACGTTTTCTTTTCTGATTTTCTAATTTGTAGTTTTGTTTTTAAACCCCATGTCATCTGGTTTACACCACCCCCCATATGTTATCTGTCATATTACTGTTGCAAAGTGTTTGAAGCTTAACAGCTGATTAACAGATAATGAAACTAGTCACTTTGTCCCTTTATCCCTTGTCCTCAAAAGAATAATTCAAATTTGTTTCCCCTTTGAATAAAATCATACTTTATAAACAACACTTATTTAATTGGTTGCAAGTTGAATGTGGTCTGAGTAGCGAGTCTTTTGAAGGACTATTTTTCGTGACAAAATTGTGGTCATTCAAGTTATCTGGATAATTAATCCTGATTCACACAGTCAGATCAGAAATTTAGAAAAAAGAGGTTGTGTAGTGGAAATTCACCTAAATAATTCTTAACAGACCTTATGAGTCAGACTGAGACAGATTGTTAACATCAAACAGATCCTTATATATGACATGGTTTCATTGATCGGAACTGTTGCCTCTGTTTAACAAAAACGTGAACAATATGATGCAAACCCTCACCGCTGCTGGGATTTTTTTTGTCTAAATTTACTCATTTACTCAGAGGTTAAAGACTTCTGTTATGTTCTTATATTTTAGTTAAACTCTTATACCCTCAAAGCGGCTGAAAAATCCCAACAACCCCGGTGTGAATCACAAAGACAGACTGTAATATTACATTTGAGAATGGAAAATAACTTAATAAACACACATTGTATAAAAAGTGCTGATGCTTTCACACAGTTTAAACCATGTGTTTGGATCTTCATTATTTTGGTTGCAGGTGAGGGAAATGAGCCCTTCATCTGCAGAAAAAAAAAGTTTCTGTCCTCATCTCTAAATTGTTGACTATTCCCAAGAGTCATCAGCCACATCTTCTATTTCCACATCTCATGTAACCGTTTACAAAGCTATTGCCTGTGAGTGCTGACTGCTCAGTTGCTGGCAGCAGCTGTTGACTAAAATGAAGAGCTTGTGATATTTTAAAACAGAAAACCAATCCTCCATCTGCCTCATCAAATGAAACAAGATCTGGGATACACGTGTGCTCATTGGCCCTGCCGCACCAAAGATTAAATTAAAATTAAATAGGACCCTGTGGTGATGACAACTGCAATTTCACACTTGATACCAAAATAATTAAAGATG
This sequence comes from Craterocephalus amniculus, assembly GCA_036024015.1. NCBI lineage: Eukaryota > Metazoa > Chordata > Actinopteri > Atheriniformes > Atherinidae > Craterocephalus > Craterocephalus amniculus. The sequence goes on along the minus strand of JAVQJG010094000.1, from coordinate 34,785 downwards.
ACTTATGCTTTTCGGCTTATATGAGCCTCTGCCAGGGTGTGGTCAGCGCTGAAAACGACCGCTTTCATAGCCACAGTGACGCATGGTGGGTAAAAAAAAAACAAAAAACCCTCAAAGCATGATGTTTCAATTTTGCAATTACACGTCTTAGCAAAATGATGATCACTTCAGGTTTTTATAATAAACGGCGTTAGAGCGTCATTTAAGCTGCTTAATGTTTGACTTAAATACAGAATTGCCTCTGAATATTCAGTTTATAGCTTTATTACAAATGATTTTAAAGCTTAGTAAATGGGAAGACAATGCGACAGCACACAAATGGTTATAAATTAGAAAGAAATGAAACCCTGTGAGGTAACGCTACTCATATTCTGCATTTGTTATCAATCCGTTATCAAACTGCTGCTTTTCATACGTCTTCAGTGGCGAACAAATGCTGCTACCTGCAAACTCATCCAACCTGATCATTTACATGATCTTATTTACCATATGTGGTGCATCTTTGTTTCTTCTGAAAAAGACATTTCAATGTAAAAATATTAAGGAAATATTTAAAATGCAGCATCGAGTCTGCAAAGCGGATAACAAGGCCTCATACTGTCAGACATCTCTGTGCAAGGATCAATTCTGATCAATACTGCTCTGAGTTTATCTTGAATGGTTGCACCATCTAGTGGGAAAACCCGGAACAAACCCGGCTTTTTAAACTTATTTGAAAAGGACACAACTAAAGACTTCAATTTGAGCCTTTCATTAGTACTCATTTTATATAAACATATGCAGCAGTTTTGCATTCAGCAAAATTAGCTGATAAAAACTTTCATTTCAGTTTTTTGCTCCCTGAGCTGCTAGTCTTTGTTAATATGTCCTCCAGGTGGATCCTGACCACTGAAATTCAACAAAAAGTGTAAAGTTCCTGAAGTTACTTCATACAATGAGTTAAGCTGAATATGACAATTTGGTGCATATCTAATACCAAGTAGCCTACCAATGACACCGCTGCAATATAAAATACATTACACCCTAACAAGTACTTGCATCTTGATATTTTTAGGATCTTTTAAAATAAAATACTTATGATGTGAACCAGTGTTTTTACACCAAGTTAAATGTATAACTCAACTGTAAAACTACTTAGGCCAAAAGTACTCAATAAAATGAGAAAGAGAGAAATCTCTTAAATCCTTTTATTGATGTGAAAATTATAAATACACCCATCATATATACATAACGATGTTTCAGTATAGCGTATAAAGCTTTCAGACTATTATGCTTTTACAATCCATGTTTTGGCACACAATAATTTGGATTACACCTGTATTTAAAAAGTTGGCAGCACGGTGGCTGGGGCGGGGGATGGAGGGGGTTCACACAAATATTTCCCAAAAGTGCACACACACGGTACACAAAAAATGCCACGACGTGAAATAACTACTGGACATTCAGAGTGAGAAGTTCACAGCCTGAGAAGTTGGATTTTCACACAGTAAAACAGACTTTGGTTATCGACAAAATGCATCAACAGGTCAAGTTTCATTGCTGCTGACAGTGTAAAAAATAAAAAAAAACAGTTAATTTTTTTTCCTTACATGTAATACATGTTCTCCAAAACCTGTTCATGTACAAACATAGAAATAGATGTTGAGATAAAACATAGAAAGCGTTGTTTATAAGGCAGAAGTGCTTCTCTGGGGTTTTTCATGTTATCATGAAGATGACAGCATTTTGAAGTAATTATTGTAACTTCTACTGTACACACAGTACAGTACACCACAGTACTAAACCTAATTTACTATTTCATATCTTGAAAAGACTTTAAAAAGTTCCATTTGTATGTAAAACAGAGATAATGTGTGTGTGTGTCCTTAAACACACGCTTTTAACAACCAAGTAGTTCCTTATCTTTGTGAATTACTAAAACAACACTGATACCTTGTCTGCACTGGTGTGTGTGTGTTGAGAGCAGAAACAACCAGTTGCTGCCCATTAACACCAGAACTGCTCAGACTCACCTGGCGGCGGCGCGTTCAGAGGCAGTCAGACAAACTTTACATGCATATTCACAGACCTGCACCTGAAGGCTTGTAACAGGGTTTCAGGCAGTCGCGGTTACATTGTAACGTCATCGATGGAGCAAGCAAAGCTGGTTTTAGCTGAAAACCCTGTTCGTTAAATCAAACTTAGGCCAAAACACGTTCGGTGTTGGAATATTGGCCGAATGCAAAGCTAGCAGACACGTACAGCAAAACAAATCTGGCTCTACATGATACATATTAGCATAAAGAAATTATGAAAGACATTTTCTTCTCCTTGTATGATGATGTGGGGCGTGTTCGTGCTACAGACGGATCCGTATTATTCATGCTTCGTACCTCACAAACAATAGAATCTGCAGCCTTTCAGGCAGCGTTGCATTTCCTGTGAGAGCAGCGTTGGCACCATTCAGAAGTGTGCTGCGAGTTGCATCCTAACTGCATCAAATCAACCGTTACCATGCTTTACGTTAACTTCACTTGTTACTGGGTAAGATTAATTGGAAATTTACAACAGAAACTATCTAGCTAAAACAAGCAGGCATGTTTTTCGCTCTCTATTCATGGGCATCTCATGCTTTGTGTTGGGACTGCACATCCTATCTACATTTCACAGAGCTCCAGCCTGCAGACGAGCCGGGGGTCCTGCTCTCAGCTCATTTGCTCCAGATAAGCAGAGAGGAGCAGTCTGGGAGGCAGGAACTCCTCTTGTTTGTTCATCACTTCAGTCCGACGTGACCCGTTAGAAGTGGTACCTGCAGGTCCAACACACAGAATTTCATCACTCTCACACAACTCAAACACATTAAACTGGCTTGGTGAGAACGGGTTGTGTAAACAAATAATGTAAATACACTGCTATTTGATCTCAAAACAAAACTTCCAAATGATCCCGTTGTTTTTAGCAGGAAGAAACCCATATTAAGATGCTCACATTCAGTAAACTGTCCTATTTAGAAAACAAATGAGAAATTTAACATTTTTGGAGAAAAATAAGAGCAGTTTCATCAATATTTTGCCTCAATTTATCATTTACATGTGGATTAAAACTTAAAAGACCCCAAATGAATCTAAAAAGGCAAATAAATGTAATCACTGGAGCGTGGCCCTGAGAAATGTTTTTAAATTTTTCATTAAATTTGTATTTAATCAGTTTAATAATCTTTTGTAAGGGCGACCTGACCAAGACGGCAGCAGAAATACATTTAACCCTATAAAGCCAAACGTATTATATCTGATACATGCTGTTTTGGAGACATTTTGCACCACTTTTTGGAAAAAAACTGAAAACCCTGTCGTAGACAATGTTACTTGTCTTCTGCTCTTTTAATAGACACTAGGAAGCAGAAGACTACACTATAATAACTTTGACATATCATATGGTAATAAATGGTAGGTTTGCAAAGATCTTTCCCCGCATTTTGTTAAAGGGCCAGATAAAGACTTAGATTTTAAAAATTTGGACTTCTCTCCCCATTTTTTTTATTGGGCTGGGCTTTAAAAGGGTTAACTGTAAACCAGTAATTTAGTAATGTAACATTATGACCAGATCATATTGTCAAGATCTAGAAATGGTTTAATATAAACACATTTCTACATCTCTTTTGCAATCCCGCCGACCGGAAATGACTCATCACACAAACTGAGGTAAAATTTATCTTAAAATATTTCTAAATAACCCACTGCGTTGTTAATGCTTTATAATCACACAAAGAAATGCACTATCCCATGGACAAATAAGGCCCTAAAGTTACTTTAATTTAGAAAATTGTTATAAATGACTTTGCCGTTTTCATATTTACCAAATTGATCCAAAGGGCAAGACTGGACCCTCTGACGGGTCGGCTTTGGCCCTCGAGTTGTAACTGACACCCTGTGATACACGTTTCTTTTTTTTTTTTTTAAATGAACAAAAGTTTATGCGGTTACATACAGGAGCTTTGATGGATGACAGATATAAAGAGTATTTCAGAGTATTTAACTGCTGACCAGTCTTGCACTGTGATGGTGTGTGTTACACATAATTACTTACTTGCAGAGACGAGGTCCATATACTGGCAAATGGCGTGAAGCAGCAGCCTCTCAAAACTGGTTCAAACACAAACAACAGAAGCATGACTTTCCTTTGCTCCGTCTCAAAAAGTCATCCACAATCAACTCAAACAGGGAGAATTCATTTGCCTCGGTAGTGGCCCAGTTTCCCGACATAGATCAATTAAGTTGGTTTGTCTGTCTGTTTAAGACCAATTATCTGCCATTTCCTCACATCCTGTTTTTGTTTGCGTCCTGCTGCTGCTGTGACTCTACATCTCTATGCATTTTTCATCTAATCTAATAGAAATCGGTTTCCCAGGTGGCCAAATAAAATTAAGCCCCATCAGTCTGAGTATTCAGCCTGCATCGTTTGTGAAGTGCACTGGACACAGAAGTGTGTTAACGCAATCTAAATAACTGAGTTAGTGGCTTTGTGTATGAGATGAGACGTTAGAGGCAAATCAAGAATGAAGTCAGAGCAGCGTATTGATGGTTTGAAGCTACATCTGGTGCCAAAGGGGCTGCACATCTTTCACTTTCATCACCACTGAGACTGAAGGATGAAGGCTGATAATGGCCCAGTCTAAATGCTGGATGAAACCCATAATCATATCCTGAGAAATGTCAGCATTTTCTAATAAATCTAATAAAATAAAAGATAAATTCCAGCTCTGCGCAGCTTCAAGCGCCGCCACAATAACTTACCGTCCAATAACCTGCGTCCAGCGCTACTGAAGCCCTGCAGATTGACAGTGAAAGAAGAATTCTACCTGCTGCTGAGGTTGGTTGTGTAAATGGAGCGAGGCTCAGCCCTGAAGAAGCTGAGAAGGCTTTCCTCAAGAATTTCCAGAGTTCCCTAAAAAAAAGGGGGAAATAGGCATGATCTGAAGAAAGTAAAAAGTTTAATCTCTACATAACGAAATGTAACTTCAGCTGTCGAGCCGTGAACGTTAGGATCTGCTCATCTTCATTACACATCAACTTCCATCAAATTCAGATCACACAGGACACAAGCTGATTTATCTGCAGCTACTTCAGCCGTGCAGTAAAGAGGAAAACACGATTCCAGAAACTTGGAAGCTGATTCATCATCAATGATTCATGCAGGGAGGAGGTTTCAGAACTCTGACGTGTTGGTATTTCCTCATCAATACCTCCTGAAAACGCTCAGTACTGCAGTCGCGGGCGACATGATGCCACAGCGAGATTTGTACTTTGCGTGGCGATGATTTCTAAAAAAACTTCTTTGTAAATGGGATGTTTCTTCATTTTACAAAGTCAGCTGTGTTTTGGGTCACGAGGAAAGTCCTTACACACAAAATCATAAATACGTTTTCACAAAATCATAATTCCTAATTCCATAATTCTTAAAGTAGGTTAACAAAGAGTTTGTTTTTAATATTAAAGTTAGTTGAACGTCCTTTTCGAAACAGGTAGTTACAAAAATATAAAATAGGAGTTTGTCGTTGTTTCTGAATCAGAACAAAACAATCATTGTAAAGATAATTAAAAACCTATTCCCTGCAACAATCATAAAGACCACAAGTGCATTTAATGCAATATTAAGCATCTCTTACCACGCTGAGGTCACCTCTACAAGCTGGAATAAATGTATGGACCGAAAAATAAAAACCGGAGGCTTTAAATGAGGTGAAAGACTAGAAATTTAATGTACAAAGATGGATATGAAGACAAAATTACACCCACCAGTGGTATTTGTTTCCGCCTCAGAGTGGCTCGAAGCCTGCGGTCGATTCTTTGGAAGCAGTCCTGAGGAGTAAAGGCAGGAAATACTGCAGAGAGGAGAGCGTTGGTCAGTCTGTCAAAGCAAAAACACGAACAAACAAACAAAAAGAGAGGGCTCACCATTCCTTTGGTCTTTCAGGAGCTGGTTGGTGGTTTTCCTTTTGGCCTCATCCTGCTGCAACAGCAGCAGCAGCCTCTCCTGCTCTTCGCCAGAGCAGTTCATGAAGTCATTCCACGGCTAAAATAGCAGCACATTAAATTAGACAAATATAAGAAATATGCACCCAAGCTTTTAATTATCTAAGCGAGACACGTACCTCTACGTAGTTTTCGTTGGTGCAGGCTTCGGTGAAGATGGACGGGATGGCCGGGTTACTGCAAACCTCCAGGTCGTCTTTGGAGCACTCATCCTTCTCCAGAAGATTGGCAAGAAAGCGCGCTGCAAGCACACAACAGGACGACAGCACTGACATGAGCAAAGTGTGTGCACCTTTAAAAAAAAAAACAGAAATCCCTTCTGCAGTCCGAGAAAAAAAGACGTGAAAAAAGGTCTCACTGTTCTCCTGTCGGCGGAGGCTCTTCTTGCCTTTGGCGCGGGGAATGAGGTCAGAGTTGCGGATGGCTTGGTTGATGTAGAACTGCTTCTTCTTGGCAGGAGACACTCGTTTGGCAGGAGAGCTGGGCAGCGAGGCGCACTTACGCTCCTCTATCAGGCTGAGAATAACAACGGACGACATTTCCGTTTTCATTAAACAAATAATAATGGGAAATGAGAAACAAGTCTCTCACATCCATCACATTTGACTTCCTGATGAGATTTACTAAAGCAACACGTCCTCAGGCAGCTCCTCTCCTGTGACTATTCCTGGGTTTGCATAGAAGCAGAGGATTAGAAACCAGTTTTTTGGCTGTGGTTTATCAGAACAGGCAAACTTGACAACATGTGCCAAGTAAGCATCAAGAAGTAACCACATATTTAAATCATTAATACTGTGCCAGATCGCCTCAGGCTACCAAACAGATTTAACCCACCATGGCATCAACAAACGGCTCCTGATGGTTGGTTGGGGGGTGGTGGGTGGCTCTGTAGATCAATATTGGATCTGATCTGCAGATTTTACTGCCTGAAAAACTTTCTCTCTTTTTCTCAACAGTTCTGTAGTGAAATCCAGTATTTTCCAGTCAGTTTATTAATTTGACCAGTAGGGCTGGGCGATATGAACAAATTTTCATATCTTGATAATTTTTTCCTTAGTCACGATATACAATGTATTTCTTGATATAATTTTTTTGTCAAATAAACAAAGAGACAGTTCAAATTTACAGCCTTGAGCGCTAAATGCACTTTTATTAAGGATCAGAATCACATGTGCATTAAAATGTTTGACTAAAATTAAAGTATGTTTATTAAAATAATAAAAAATACTTTTTAATGAACATAACAAATATACAGTTGTGCAAAATACAAAAAAAAAAGATATTTTTAATCTCAAGACAAGCTAACTGGAAATAAAGGATATGCAGTTATTCTATATCTTGTGTTACAAAGTCTCGATATATCTGAAAATCTCGATATATTGCCCAGCTCTATTTACCAGCCAGTGTTTTTAATGTTGTGGATGCCTACTGTTTAGTAAAAATTTCAGAATTATAACAGCTAGGATTTTAATTTGATTATAATTAATTGTAATTTTAATTTAACTCTAGCATATAAAAGATGTTTCAATGACCCATTTTTGTGCTCCCACTTTTCCACCCGGTCATTAATGTTCTTAATAATACTGCTGAGGTGGTGATATTCACAGATTGTCATCCATATTATGATGATATAAGAGCTGTGAAAGCAGCTGGATCCTGTGCAGGACTCTCCACAGCCTCTGGATCATCTCTGCTGTGACTCTGCGAGGATCAGAGCAGAGGAAAAATGAGCATCATCCAGTAGCTTCAGATCTGGGTCAGTGGGTGGGAAAAGCGCCTCTGCTGGGTTTTTTGCCTGGGAGAGCCAACTTGCCCAGCTGATGCCATTTTTAGCCTGAGCTCTGCAGGTTATTAGCGGCATGATAAGGTCTAATCTCCCAGTTCGTTAGGTTTGACCCACATTTTTACACATTATCTAAATCCTTTTAAAGTAGACGTGTAGAAAACCCAAATATTGATAATTTATATTTCCACCAGAGATCAACGTCTCCGATTGCGTTTTAATTATTATAAATGAATAAAAGTACAATGATAAAATGCTAATCTGCTGACAGAGATACAATTACGTGATTGTTGAGAGCCGATTTAAAGACAACCCATTTTAACAGGTTAGTTAGCCAGGTAGCATTTAAAGGGCTAACACAATCCCAGTTTTACTCCCTCTATAAACCTCACAAGCTCACACTACAGAAACAACCTTATAGCAGCCTGCAGGGTTAAATCGATTAGGATTAAATCAACTTCACTAAGTTTAAGCTGACATAAAACCTTTTTTTTTAAATCATGAGACCAGCAAGCTATTTAAGCTTCTAGCTAATGCTAACCAGCTAGGTCATATAACAGTAATTTTCACTCACATATAATCCTGCTCTTCATTTTTGTCTGTTAAAACGACCATCTTATTCAAGTGCAAGCAAATGGCAAGGCCCCTCCGGCTGTATCTTTAAGGATCTTGTATCAAAGAACAGATTGACCGAAAATCAGGAGTTAAATCGGCGAAAGTGCCTGGTAAATAAGTAACAAGTAAGCAGTTAGCTGCTCGCTGCTAGCTTGACAGCGACGAAAATAGAATTGTCCTTCAACAAAGGTGGCGTTAAAAAGACAGAGCATTCACTCCGCCTCTAAAGCGCTGACAAAATTCCAAACAAAAACAACACAACAGAACCACACATCTTTTATTGTTTTGTTTTGGACTTTATAGCGTGTGTCCTTGTGACCTTTTGAATGATCTTCGATCATTTTAGTGACTTAATAATTGTTTTTGACCAATGATTTCTTTTAAAACAATACTTAATAGTATTTTATGTTTAGAAAATTTGCAACCGAAGGATGTTTTAAAATGATTTCATTTATGAACCTGTCAATCTTATGTAGGCCTACCAGAACTCGCTTTAATAAATTTTTTTCTTTAGGCCTCAGAAGTCAGTTGAAAAAAATATAAAAGCCAAACTGAAATATTTGTGGTGTTACAAATCTTAAATCCATCAAGCATGATAAACGTCCATGTGGAGTAGGCTTTTGTTTGAATTATTAGTCAAAGTTCATTATTGCAGCAATAAAAATAGTTAATCGTTTGTATCTTGGTTGATATTCTGAAATTATATCCGTAACAGAACAATGAAAATATATTATAGTCAAGTTGTGACAGAGTGGGCATCTTCCTAATAGACAATCTTCGGTCCACCACGACATGGTGGACCGAAGAAAAGAAAAATAATCCATCCGTAGCTCCAAAGTTAAGCTCCAGTAAAAAAAAAAAAAAAGTTAAGCTCCAGTTGCATCATGTAATTAAAACAAACAAACAAAAAACGATTTTATGTGTAGTTTTGGCTGAATCATTATTCCTGCTTTGATCTGAGTGGACTTTTTCTACCCAGTAGGGGTTACTGAGTTTTGTGTGCATGTTACCATAACAGCAGGTTTAGACCGGACAGTCAATCAGTGTTTTCGGAGACCTGATGAATCAGAGGGTGAGGATTTTTCAAAAATTTCTCTAAAAGCATTTGGATGATATAAAAACTATGGAGAAAGAGAAGAAGACAGTAAAACAACCAAAACCTGAACTAGATGTGTTTCCACTAATTGTTGTGAAGAAATTAATTCCAAAGATGAAACCAGTGAAGCCAAATCCGAAGATTAAAGCCACTGAGTCGGACATGAGGCCCACCTCAGACAAACCTACAGCAGCTGAGACATCAGGGAATATGATGAAACTTTGTGTCAACTTGATGCCCATTTTGGCCTCAGCCAAGGAACCTGCAAAGGAAGCAGAGAAAGAGGAAGAAAACAGCTGCGTAAGCCAAAAGAAAACAGAAAACAGCAGCAAAAATCTCTCTGTCAGCAGATCAGTAGAAATAAAGAGTAAAACAGGATTCACTTTTCTGGGACCAGAAACCAAACAACTGCAGAATCCTCCTAAAAATCAACCAGAACCAACCGCTGGATGGTTTGATGATGAAAAGATTCAGAGGTTCCCCACACATCTGCCTCCCATTAGTTTACACCAGGAAGTAGATGCCCCCGTTACAAAGCTTACAACCAGAAACTGCTGTGCTGACAGTGGACTGGAGATGCACAGCAGGTCCTGGTCAGCTGCTCTGCAACACAGTGAGTCAACTTCAGACACAGAAGTGTGTTAAAATAATAAATAAATAACATGGTTTGACATTAACTGTCTTTTTAGTTTTGTTTTACTGTCAAACACTTGATGTGTCTTAGTTTCTCTGCTTCTTGTGGGTTTTTACTTCCGCTGTTTTAGTTGATGTCCATGGTGTTTGTGTCTTGGAAGAATTTGATAGGAAATGCAGTGTTTTTAAATCTGGCTTTGACTGGTTTGTTTTCACTGGAAACAGTGCAACCTGCAAAAGAATGGGTCATTATAAATAAGTAAATACATATAAAGTACACATAAGGTAAATAAATACACACAAATACACATAAATGCAAGATGTTCAGCTTGAGCTTTAAAAAACAGTTTGTTACTTTAGTAAAATCGTTTAAAAATTGTTTTAAGGTATTCTGAGATATTTACAAGTAAAGAATTAAGATTAAATAAACTTTTAGCTGAAAAGGTATGTGGGGTTTGTGTTGGGGGAATATTGCACAGGAATAATGCCCACATTTTCTGCAGAAGCACAATCCTTATATATAAATTATACCTCATGTAAAACTGACAGATATGGATTTCCAGTGTTGCTAATACAAAGCCAACTAGTATTAAATGTAAGAGATAATAAACACAAATGTCCTCACTTTTTGGTGAAGTTACCTCCAGGAAAATTGCATTTATGTGTATTTATGACCATCATATAACAGCATTACTCGTGTGTGGAGAGATCTGCTGAGTTTCATCTTCCTGCTGCAGTCAGTCACACAGAAACTGAGGATGAAGAGAAGTGAGGAAGAATCTCAACATGTCCAGTCTAATCTTCCCTTCGAGGCTCCTTGTCCACTTTTCAGGCAGCAGGAAGGACACCTCACTGTCACATTAAGTAGATTTTTACTCAAAGTCAGGATTCTGACGGGGATGTAAACCACAGGTTCCCAAACATTTCGAGCCACGACCCCCAAGACGCCATATATTGGTGTTGCTGACCCTCCCTTCCTCCGTGAAAATGATAAATTATATATCAGATGGGTCATCCTGCAGGATCTTCCAAATATAAGGCTTGAAAATGGTCTCTGCATAAATCTGTAGGATTAATGTGGATCTATGCATTAATGTGTGAAAGAATTAAGGTATTTAAATTTAGATGTCTATCTTGGTTTGCGGTTTTATTTTAACAGTTTTGATAAATCCTAAATTTATTTGACAAATATAAACTCAGAATTCAAATTATTCATTTTTAAGGCACCTTTCAGGTCTAGGCAACTCAAAGTGCTTCCCAAATTAAAAACAACGCATATATAAAATAATTAAAAACAACTTTCGCACAACAAGTTTAATAACACAGACACACAAAAAATAGGTTTTATGTTTTTTACAATTATTTGGTGACCCCCTGAAATGATCTAGTGACTCACATGGGGGTCCTGACCCACAGTTTGGAAACCCACAGTTTGAGAACCACTGCTGTAGACAATTAACTTAAAACAAATATCTCCCGAATAGTTGATTCATTTTTGATTTTTTAATCCTTTAACTACCAGAAATGTGAATTATATGAACCCCACTCCTCACACCAGGCTCAACTTACAAATCTTGCTCCACTAAACAAAAAATAAAATTCCTGGCAAATTATATGAATTAAATCTTTAACTAGACAAATAAATAAAAAAGGTGAAAAATTATATGGTTTGTGGTAGTATACTGAATATAAAGACTTTTGCATGGAGATATGAAGCAGTATAATTGTCCAAATTTAGACATAAATGTGACTTTGTAAAGAAAAGCAACAAATTAAAAAAAATGTTCTTCTTTTATTCCTTTAAGCAGAGGCGCAGAGTGAAGAGACGACCCAGAGTCCTCTCATCCAGACTTCCACCACGCTGAGCTGACACGCCACACATCAACCAGACTCACAGCCTTCAGCAGTGTTTTGAAAAAGGCAACTGGAAATCAAATACGTTTTATTTTCATTCATAAGACATTCAGTACAGTTTGTTTTTTCTCTGTCATCATAGTTTCAGGATATGACGCACAACTTACAGCAGATGCACGGGTAATGTTCAAGTAGGAGAATACATTCAGTAGAACAGACTTTCATTGCAAAACCACAGATGCAGCTTCAGGTAAAGGTTTTGCTTAATTTCAGCACATTTAAAAGTTTTTCTTTTTAGAAAAATGTCCTCACAGTTTCAGATGCGGCTGAAACAGACATGAAAGACGGCAGTTGTTTTTTTTTACATGTGGTGTGTCCAGCGTTTTAGTTTTTCAGTTTCCCACATGTAATATTTTTTTTCATATCTTTATATTTTGCAATGAAAGTCTCTTGATACTTTGTTAGTTTCATGCCATGCCTAGATTTAGTATAGTAACAATCCTTTTAAGTGCATTACAGAGCAGTAACAGCCTGCTTTAGACAGTTTTCAGTCGGTCGTGTCATGCGTTTTACAGAAACTAAATAGTTTGTAACAAAAAACAACTTTTCACCAAACACAGTGGATTTCTGTCTTTGATTGTTCAGTGTCATTTCTTTGATTGTATTAGGAGTGTTTGGCATATTATCTTTTATAATAACATTAAAACAATATTGAGTCACACAGCTTTTCCAGTAGTTGTATATTTTAACAATTCATTGAGATTTATATAACTTTCAATAACTGCAGGATGCCTTTGTGATTAAAAAATGTGACGTACGAAGGATGGAAAAAAAAGCAACTTCATAATTAAAACAAATAAAAGCAACTGACTCTTGTCGTACATAGTTACAACTTTAAGTGATGACAACTATAAACCTCAGAAATAAATAAAAAATACTTTGATAAATAAAGACAAAATAAATGTTAGATTTATAAAACAACAATGTAACAGTTCAGAGGTAAAATATACTGTATATATTCATGTAATAATCCCTCCAATATGCTCTCTCTCTCTCTTTATATATATATTTATATTTATAAAATCATCTTCATAATGACATGTAACAAGCTACTGTCTGAGTGTTTGCAGCATTTTCTGTGATAAAGTGCTCTCTGCAAGAGGTCCGCTGATTTAATCCTGAGAACACAACCCACTGTTTTCGCTCTGCATACTATTCTTTCAGGATAAATACGCCATTTCTTTGGGAAAAATGAGTGAAATGGTCAGATCGATGATGCCACATAAAGGGTTTAAAGCTACAGATGTGTGAAGAAGTGAACAAGGCACCACAGCTGTTATGAGGCAGGACCTTTTCTTGTTCTTTTCCAAGGTTCAGTCTGTTTCTTTTTCTATTCTTCACTTGTGTTTCAGGTTGCAGCAAACACTGCAGCAGTCAAAGGAACATGAGGAGGGAAGTGATAGAAACCTACTTCTGTCTTTGGTCCGCTCGTGTTGCACCAGCACAGCTCACACCGAGCTGTCCTGTGAGTTGGTTCCGACTATGAAGAGAGAGGAGGGATCTTTGCCGGAGCCGTCCGCTCTGGGTTTGGACTTGTGAGATTTACTGGATTCCCCCTGAACAGCTCCTTTCCCGCTGTTTGATCCGCTGCTGCACGCTTCCTGGCTGTCCTCTGCTTGCTGTAACCGGCTCATAGTCATACTGCTGCTTCTCTCCCCGTTAGACTTCGGCTGGCTGGCTTTGGCCTTTTTGGATTTACCTGCTTTGGGATTGCTCTCGGGCGATCGGGCAGGCAGCTGAGGAGACTTCTTCTGTGGAGGAGGCATGACTGGTGGCTGTGGTTGGACGATGGGAGGGCTAATCTGGTTGGGCAGGTTTAGTTGCGCGGCCCCGTTGCTGATGACAACATCTGTGAGGCAGTCGTCATCCGTCTGCTCCTTTGCAAAACTGACAAACACCTACAATAAAAGCGGAGAAATTAATCAATTATTTAGTAAACATCCTCATTTGTCATCAGTCTGGTCCAGTATCAGGGTAATAACAATCAGTGATCCCTGCTAACTTTGGTAGTAAATCTTTGCATGCATGCTAACCACATGGTGCAGCATGCAGATAGAATATGTGGCTCCATGTTGCTGCTTTTTCTAGATGAAATATTGTTGAAGTGAAAGAAGACTGGATTAAAACCTCATTTGTAAGCATTTGATAAACAGCGTGATCATATTAAATGACATAAAAGAGTTTAATATGTGGAACTTTCATTACAGTCACATATTATCTATATTTTAGCTTTAAAGCAGTGATCTAATGTCATCTAAAATATCCATTTAACAAACGGTGGCGTCAACAAGCGCTGAGGTTTCCACATCAATCTGCTAAAAGTCATGTCTGAAACGCCTCATGCAGTTCCTGTTTTCTGGACAATGCATGGGAGAAGGGTTGTCTGTATGATGACGTGTTCTTAAACAGTAAATTGATAAACACATATTTACATAGACAGACGTACGTATTTATTTTATGCATTTGGACAAATTTTTAGATTACTAACCCAATTTTGGCAGTTTCACTGTTTGATGGGGATGATTATCATCGGGCACACGGAGGCTCATCCTACCTCAGCTTTTCTAAACTGATCACCTGATGGATTCTTTTAGATTTACATTTTCTTTCACATTTTACATTTTCTTTTACATCTTTTTAGATGTCACTTGACTCGAGAATTAAACATAACCATTTCCAACACAGTGAACTCAGGGTTTCTACATAAATGAATTCTCGTGGATGTGCAAGTCTGGGCTGACATGTGATGTTACTGAGGTATGAACAACACTTTATGACTGAAGAAGAGTTTACATGAAAGCAGTTGTGCTGTCTTTCACATTAATTAGCCTACATCAGTGAGATCCGGAGATGGATCTGACCCCTCCCTCCCTGTTCTTCCAATACAACCGTTTGAAACTTGAACTCCATTATAACTACATGGGAATGAGTGGTGGACTGGAAAGTAGTTGGGACATGTCACAGATGTTTTCCCTCCGCCCACTACACTCTCAGCAAAAACCATGATAGAATAAAGTATTATAAAATTATATGTATATATTATAAAATGAAAAAAAAAATTAATTGCTTGTACAGTACCAAAACATCTGAAGCTGTCAAACCAAACCAAAAGTCAAGCTGACTTTTCCTCTGCACAGTGAAACGTTCTGAGGCAGTATAACACACTGAAACCATTACAGCCAATGAAACGCCGCCGATGGTGTCGGAGGCTTTTAATGCACCAATCACATGACAGTGCTGTTCTGATGGTGGTATCATTTGCCCATTACTACGTTTAACATGCTGCTACAGGTCTGAGCTGCAGGCAGATCGTTCAGCACCAGGAGGACTCCTTCTATTGAGCCCCGCTGCTGTAACACATAAAACTCTGTTCTGACAATCTGCCAATGAAAAAGTAAGACCTTCACTGAAAGATGCATCATCTGGATGTTTCCCTTGTTGCTGTTAGTCCCGTGTGAATCATCCAATGGTTGCAGTCTCGCACTGATCCATGCCTCTCTAATGGTTTAAGTGGGACATGTGAGTATCTCATAATCTGCTTTGGCAGCATTTCTCCTTTGGCTTCAACTCACTTGTTGCCAGATGGTTGTTTGCACCAGACATAACCCTCTCACGTTTGGCCAATCCTGTCTTTGGAAATGTACTTACTAGGGCTGTAACGATACTCCAACTCACGATTCGATTCGTATCACGAGTTTTGATCCACGATACACAAAACGATTTTTTCTTTAACCTGTTTTGTCCAGCGTCCTTGCAAACAGAATGATTGTCTGGCTGCTGTTTGGTACCGGACAAATTTACTCTATCAAGTAGGGATTAATACCTCATCTCCCCTCAGTGTTAATCCACTCTTTGTAAGGCCATTCTGCTTTCTGTGCACTTTTCTTTTCTTTGTAGTCTGTTTTAAAGTACCAACTTTACTGGAAACTTGGTTGCAAAATTAAATGTTCTTTTTTTTTTTGCTACCATCTAAAAATTGGTCCGAAGGTAAAGCCTAATGTGATATTTTGCAGAAATATTCACTCGCTAACTTGTTTAAGGAGTCTGAATGACTTTTTCCAGCATCCTCACCTGGTCCAGCGTGGTCTGCGAGACCGAAAAGTCTACGATGCCGAGTTCCTCAGACTTGTTGGCCAGCACATCAAAAACCTGCGCCAGGCAGCAGGTGTGCGAGGGCAGCTGGTACTGCAGCACATTGTGGTGTCGCTCCCTGAGCTCGACGTTAGCGAAAGATTTCTTCATGTAGTCGCTGACGGGACACGAGTCGGGGTCGGGTTTAGCGTCCGCCAAACGGAGGACGATGGTGTACCCGTCACCAAACCTAAAACATAAAAAATGGAAATGCAAAAATTCAAGATTAGAAGAGAAATTACTTCTACAGTCATAAATGTGAAACATCCGATCCTTCACCTTCACCTTTTAAAGCTTAAACATGTTAAAATCTAATTATATTGAGTGTGAATTATAAATGTAAATTCAGTACGGGTTACCTGTTCTTAAGGTGCTGCACAGATCCAAGACACTGAAACCTGCCGTTGACCATGATGGCCATCCTGTGGCAGAGAGCCTCACACTCCTCCATGCTGTCACACAGACACACAATATAGTCAAACACCATTTCCATCACAACAAATAACCATTGAGCTGTTAATTCTGAGACTCGGTGAGTTTCACTTGCCTGAAAAATTAGGTTACTATAATCCTGTATAAGATTACACAAATTATCTTTTTATATTTATCTACTATCCTACCTGTGGGAGGTGAGAACTACAGCTCTGCCCTCTTTCGTGACACTAAGGATGCAGTTCCACAAAAACCTTTTGGCTTTTGGGTCCATCCCAGTGGTAGGCTCATCCTGTAAGTAGATTAAAAATCAAAGCATTGAGGTAACAAAGACATAAGTTATGAAAGAACGCTTAATACTTGAGTATTATGAGTCATTTTTAAAGAGTTCATCATCTTTGCTCATTGATTTCTCACCAGGAAAATAACCGGTGGTGCCCCGATGAGGGAGATGGCCGTGGAGAGTTTCCTCTTGTTGCCTCCGCTGTAGCCTCCAGCTTCCTGCTCCGAGTACTGAGTCAGCCCAAGCTTCTTCACCCCCCACTGCGCCACCTGCACAACAGCAAAGGAACTTTACCTCTCAACACATTAAATGACACCAGAAAAAAACTGGAAACTCTAGAAATAACTTTGTATGCTCAACCAGAATCAGAACCAGAAAAATACACATGAAAATGTTAGTTAGGCCAAATCAAATGAAATTAAAGCTCTAAAACTCAGACATTCACAATCAGATAAGGCTACGCTGAACTTAATGATATTAAACTCAACCATGTCTGATTTCTCAAAGGAATAACTGAAATTTGTATTTGAAGAAAACAGCGCTGACCCAGGATGTTTATAACTCAATTACAGTCAGAAAATAAATAATAAAAACAGCAACTTGTGCAACACTGAACAACTAAACTTACAGTTAAACAGAGACGACTGCACTTCTTTATTTCTTTTTTTCATTTTACTTTAAATGTTTCTTTCCGGTTAAAGGATAAGTCGTTATTTACAGCCAGTAATTTGATGTAAGGCCGCATCACAGTGCCTTGTGGATTGCCACAAAAACGCAGCTCCAAGCTGCATGGAGCTCACAGAGGGAACGGACCAGCGATTCCTAACAACACATTGGTGAAATGAAGGAGTTTTGTGGCAGAAATTGCCGTATTTAGAGGCAGCGCGAGCTGGCCCCGTTCAATCGCATTACATTAGATATACGCTGATTGCGAGTGGATCTAAATATCTCCTAAAGGAGTGCAAGTTACACCAAAACTGTATGGGTGAGTAAATAATCGTATTTCATGCTAGAATATAGGTCAAGGTTGCAAAATACCAAACTTATCTTTTAAGTTACCTTGGTGACAAACTCCTCTGGGACGCCCCGCAGGCGGGCGTACATTTCCAGATGTTCCCGCCCAGTCAGCAGGTCACTGATGGCGTCAAATTGCGGACAGTATCCCATCAGCTGGTGGACTCGCTCCATCTCCGTCTGCACACTGGGAACCACAGGAAGAGCTGGTTTAGCAGATCAAACCTCTGCAGGTTAGAGTCGGTGCAGATGTGGAGACCTTTGTACCTGTGATGGTGGAGGAAAGCCTCTCCATGTGTGATGGGCGTATCTCCAGTCAGCATGCGAAATGTAGACGTCTTCCCTGCTCCGTTTACACCAAGAAGGCCAAAACACTGGAGGGAAGACGAGCAACAGCAACACGGTATAAATACAGAGCATGAAATGAGATTTAACAGGTGAACCGTGTACAGTATGTAACGAGTGTTATCGCTCACCTCCCCGCGGGGAATCCCAAGGCAAAGACGATCCACGGCTGGCTTTTTGCCTGCTTTATAAACCTGAAGAAAAAAACATTATTTTTATATTTCAGTGCCAAAGATTCAATAATCGAAAGGTTATACATGAGTGAGTGTGTGGAAGAAGTTACAGATATTTTAATAAATCATTTTTATGGCTTTAATATATTATCTGTTTATTTAAAATCTAAAACTATGTATATAATGTATATTGCATATTTATTTATTCTATTTTTTATCTTATTTTCTTTTTACCTTTTTATCTTATCTTAACTACCTGACTGTCTATTTTGCTCAGCTGCCTTATTGCAATTGCCCCTCGGGGATAAATAAAGTCTTCTGAATCTGAATCTGAATGGTTGCAGCATTTTCAATTTGAGTGGATTTTAAGTTTATAGAGGGGAATCGCACAGAAAGGCTGCTCAGAGGCAGGTACAGCAAAGAAGCTATAAATATAAAACAGTTATCCCCTGAAACAGATGCTGCAGAGCCCTGTGGGGGAAAGGAGAAGTGAGAGCAGCCATTTTTTCTTTTTGTTTCCTTGCAGCAGCGTCAACCCAGATGTTTATATTTAACATTTAGTTAAAAGACAGTCACTCGGGAGTCTATGCTTGTGCAGAACGGGGAAGGCTTGGTTTCGCGAACATGTGCTTTGTTTGTGTATGTGTGAGTGTGATTTTGTATGAAAGATATTATAATGAGGTGTGTATTTATAAACTGCTTTAATATTTTGTGTGTAAAGGCTTTGTAAATTCTCTAAATGCATAAACTTTTCTCAATATGTAAATCACTTTCTTTTGACTTTGCATGAAAATAATTTTGAAGTTGATATGATTCCAATCAGCATCATAGTTCATAGCATTTTTATGGTAATGTAAATATTCATCCCTTCATACAGCTGTTTTTACTAACTTTTGTCCTGTAGTTTCCATGTTCTGTCACTTAATTTGACCAATGTCAATTACAGTTTACTAGGCTTCAAACAATTGATGTTTAGAATTTGTATGTTCCTCTGATAAAAAAAGTACAATTAATGTTTAATCCCTTGCTGTTTTATAGTTTGCTTTGTTAACCATTATTTATCTATAATAAAATGTGATCTTAAAAGTGATAAATCTTAGCTGTAAACACATATAAGGGGAATCAAACGAGCACTGCTCTCGTAGCCGTGGAGCCGTGTTCTTCCGAGTCAGATGAATATCGACATTCAGGCCACAGTATTATTACAAAGGTGGAAACAAACACATTTAAGTCTCATTTTGTTGCTTGTACCTTGCTCAGGTCGATCATGGTGAGGATGTCTGACTGGGCTTTGTTACTTTTAACCCTCTCTCGTTCCCTGGCCACATCCTCATCTTCTGGACCAAGAGGAGTTAGATGAGGCTTCGTCTGCCACGGACTAGAGAGACAGAAAACATTTCATTTCATTCAAGGTATTTGCTGTTTCTACACAGACCTATGTATTTATATGACATGCTTTCAGTAATGTCCTGTTTAACAGTCATTCAGGTGCAGAAACTACAAGTGAATGAGAGGAGGAAACTCCAGTGTGTGTAAAGTATGAGTTTTAGACTAACTATAAGTTTAACAGTATATAAGAGATTAAATTTCTCCAACTTTTTCGGTGGTTACAGCCACAAACAAAACACGGACTATCCTAAAATACAATGTATAGTACAGAAGGACTTTACCTGAAGTATAGGAAGAACCTGTACTGCAGGAGTAAGGTGAAGATGAAGAAGAAAACACCTTCAACAGCCATTGCGAACAGATTCTTTCCCACAAAATCCCACTGAAGAGGGTCTGGAGTCTGTTTAGATCCTGTGAGATCATGAGTCATACACATCCTTCACATACATTTGAATTATAAAGATCTTTTTACATCTCTTATCAGTGCCTAGAGTTACATTTAAGTTAGAGATTACTATGAGCTTAATGTGAAGACTGTTGACTTTAATATGCTTTAATCTAACAGTGGTGCAGGCAGCTCAGTGACCTGAAAGCTGCCAGTTCATTTCCTGCTCCCGCCCCAGTTAACTGTTGTTGTGTCCTTGGGCAAAACACTTTGCGCTCACTGTTGTACTCATTTTTAAGTAACTTTGGATTAGTGTCTGATAAATTACTGTATATAATATAATATAATATAATATAATATAATATAATATAATATAATATAGAATAGAATATCATAGTATAGTAGCCTATAGTAGCCTATAGTACATTACAGTACAGTATAGTATAATAATTTCAAGGTAATAACGTGCAAATTTTTGAAGTCTCATTTTTCTGGTTTGAGTTTATGTCAGTTTCATCTTCTAGTCATTAACCAGTGATGCTTCAGACATTTCTAGACTGTTTGTGGGATAAATATAACTAAATAGATTATATTTGTGGTTTATGGATGTTTGCAATCTGTGTATCATCAACCAAGAATGTACAGGTTTTGGTTAACAGCTAAAATAAAGGTGACACAATGAAAACGTATGAATACAATAATCAGCAAACAGCCATGTGTCCTGTTAGATCTGCTCATCATCATATCTGCTCATACCCAGTCTCTGGAAGGCGTCTGCTATGGCCTGGTTCTTTGCCATGTCGATTAGTCCTCGTCCCAAGCAGAAATGAGGGAAAATTAAAAACACCTTCTTTAAGATGTCATTGACTTCGTTGAGGTGCTGAGGAGACAAAATAATCCACAATTACTCATTTAGCATCACTGAAACGATGAGTCAGAATGTGTGAATGTGAATGAAATAATTATTTGGTTATGATTTTCTAACATTTCGACATTTGCTCAGTTTCTGAATCCGAACTTCACTGGTGAAGCTGGAATTATAATCTTCCTCAGGAGACTGTACCTCATCTACAAATAGCTCCAGGACGAATGTGGCGATGCTGCCATTGATCCCGATGAAAAGGTTGATGGAGGTCAGCACCACATAAGCTGTGCTTGGGACGGTGAAGATAAAAGATGCTGGGTACATCAGCGGGGTTATTGACCACCTAACAAACAACACAGCAGAAAAACAGCAAATCTTAAAGCCGGACGAGTCAATTTGGGCATTTAGTCTGGTCAGATTTACTGCCTCGGGATCTTACAGATGTAACGGAGCAGCAAACACCAGTGAATTCAATCATACATACCCATAGAACAGGAGGAGCAGGACAAGAGCCGGCAGGTTGGTCTCTGAGACGTACGACTTCTGCTGGAAACTGATGAAGATCAGCACCACCATGGTGGCCGGGACAGTGTAATTCAGCTGCAGAAATCACAGCCCAACGTTTAGTCTGGCGGCTTTGTCATGTTAAATATGTAATGCACTGAAGTGAGCTGTTGCATCGTAGGTAAACAACAGGCCTGATGATGCTCCACTGCAGCACAAAAAGCTGTGTAGTTTAGGTCAAATTGACATTAAGCTCTAAGAATTGTTGATTTTTATTGTTTATTTCTATACGTTTTTAGTCTGAGAGTGTAAAATCTGCTGCTGTGAGTGGCAGTGAATACTGACCATGTCCCAGGTAAAGTTGGCCAGCCAATAAAGTATCGGTTTGACCCCGCTGACAAACTGCAGGTGTTTGGCTTTGCTGGCTCGTTCCTCTATCAGAAAGAGGGTGAAACTGGCTGGCACGAAGGACATGGCAAATATGACACAGATGGAAACCAAAACATCCACTGATGTGGTCATCCTGAAAGGGAGGAAGGGAAAACAACCATTATCATTCATAACTACATAAAAGTTTGTACTTTTTTTAAACTGCAGTGAGACTTAAATTCATTATAATGTTGATTTTAAAGACATAAGTACTAATAATTTTCCAACTTAAAGTGTATTCACATGAAACTTCACTGTGCTCCATAATAAACACTGAATTAATTTCTTAAGACGAACTGGGGTAATAAATACAACAGGACAACTCCTCCGGCAGCTGCAGTGAACTTACATGGCCATTTCTGTGAGCTGCTCCTTGGTGAGGTTGAGAGGATGGTTGTAAGCAGTGATGCCATGTCTCCTCCTCTCCGGACCTGGAGGCAAGCTCGCTCTCAAGAGCCCGTTGTTCATCACATTGACAAATGACACCATAGAGTGCCAGCCTTTGTTGTTATACCAAACCTGAGTTCAACAAAGATGGAAAAAAACATCTAAGTCTTGGGAATATTCAGACATATACTTACGTTTTTTTTTCTACCCAAGAAGGAGATTAAAGTACATCAATAATTTGAGTTCTGATTCGAGTTGATTGTTTAGTATTTCTTTGTGTCGAGGCTTGTTAATGGGTCATGGTATCCTCGAACGAGACAGTTATTTCATTGTATATTTAACAATTCTTTCTTTTATGGTTCAGTGTAGTAGCTTGTAGTGTGTGTTGTGGTGTCAGTGTTATATTCGTGTTATGTAGGGTGTGGTATGTTTTGTGTGAGTTTGGGTTCAGGAACTATATGTATTGCCTCATATTATGTGTGTATTGTGCTTTTTATTGTCACTTGCGAAAGTTTTAAGGAAGAATAGCTGCTGCTTTGCAAAAGCTAACGGGGATTTCCATAAAGAAAGAAAGAATAAAGTAAAAAGAGAAAATCAGGAAGACATTTTTCTTTCATGTATGTAAAAGAAAATCCATCTCTGATGTTTAAAAACAGAAAACACATAAAGTCAGAAAAATGCACCAGGACTGAATTTACCTTGACATTGTTCTGACTGTGTAATCCTTCCAGAAAATCTGGAAGTCTGTTTAGCAGATGATCCAGCGAACTGTTCTGTGATGAACAAAACAACATTTATACGTGAGGATACTAAGTATAAACCATAAAGGAGACATTAATCTAGCATAACAGAGCACCCTTAAAACCTCGGTGTACCTGTTGGACTTTGTAACGGGTCCTGATTGACATGACTGAATCTTGGAGATGCTGGACATGAGAAACACTCTGAGTGGCGCTGCCTCCCAAAGAGAAGCCTCCGTATCTATAATGCAGACATCGGAAAGAGCAGCGCTAAAATTACAGAGCAGAAACACACTCAAAAAAAAAAAAAATGTGAGCATTGTGATAACTTAAAACTTAGATTAAATTTATCAGCCTACCTGTTTTCATTCACCCACTTCTTTGTTTTTAAGCTAAGGGGAGAAAAAGTCAGAGGCTCAGTATGTCGATTTTAATTACTAAGGGGAAAAAATGACAATACATACATAAAGCATTCAGCCTGGATTCTAAAAAAAAAAATCTGATGATCTGTTTCCAAACCTTAAACTGGTAACCCAGTCATTGTCAGACTATTTCAGTTCGTCATAGAATTCAAAGAAAGTTTTAACAACAATATTCATCTGCATCCAACAGCGTCTTAACGTAAAAAGATGTGAGAACAGACGTGAGACAGAAGAGCAGCTTCAAAAGACAGAAGCATCTTGGTAGTTTAAAAAGGTCCTGAGCAGCGCTCCACTACATGGTAATGTATCAAACCTGTCCCTGATTAGACGTGCCATTAATAGCCATAAATAATCATACTAACGAAGTACCTTTTCTTGAGGATTTGGGGGTAGGTCTTCACCAGGTAATCAGAGATATTGTAGCTTGTCAGATTCTGGAGGATGTCTCCAGTTAGCCTCTTAATCTGAAAAACACGCATTTAAAATATTTTATGTAAAAGGACAGGAGTCAGTTTATACACACATATGACAAAGCATATTTCACCAGGTTTCCTCACTGAGCAAAGAAATCAATGGAAATGTCACAGAAGGCTTCAAATTAAGACATAATTTCTCTGCTTACTTATTTTCAGTTTTCAGACCACTCAACAGTGGATTCTGCTCAGTCAAGTAATAGTTTTGATCTGTCACCCCACCGACCTGAGGAGGTGGAAGTCCTCCAGCGCCCTGTGGGCAGTCAGGGAGCATCCGGCGAACGCTGTCGGTGCTGCACTGACATTCAGGCGAGGGGCTTTCTCTGCTCCAGTTGCCTCTGCTGAACATCTTCCAGGTGGAGAAAGATATCTGTGGCCTCATGAACAGGCCACTCCGCTCTTCTTCACACTGAGGACTCCTGCAGGGAGAGCAGCACTCTGATTAACTGCTGAACAAATGTCTGATAACTGGGTAAAGTCCCTTATATAATATGCTGGTTTTCCCAAATGCACAACTTTGATAAAAGCAGATCTAAGTTCTCATAAATGCCAGAGGAGGAAAAAGTCAATCAAGATGTTGCAATGTTTCCAAATGCATGTTTTTATGTGTCTTACAGGGGTTTGTTCCGCCTCAGATTTATGTTTACATCTGTCTCTACAATTCCCCAGAAAAAGTCGTATGTTTACATAAATTATCTTACGTGATGTTCTCCTCTTTGTCTTTTTCCATGCACTTGGTACCAAAACCTGGCCGGTCCAGCAAAGCCTCCAGCAGGTTCTCCATAGCCGGGTTCCCAGGGGCATCCATGCTATAAACAAACCAAAGGTTCAGAAATGAGTAGCTGAGTAACATAATAACAGAACAGGCCTGATGAATTAGACAGTCTTCTGCTAATTAAGTGCCAAAACTTAGTAAGATCTCACCTGAAGAAGGTGTACTGCTCTCCATACATCGAGGGTTGCAACTCGATTTCAGGGTACTTCCCGAATGGAGGAACGAGGAGGCTGAAGAGTAGGGCGATCAGGACGAACAGAGCAGGCAGGACAATCTTAAAGAAAGACAAAGCTTCAGCTTTAAGGTTCAAGAACCCGTCATCAGTTCATTAACAACATTTAATAATAGTCATTTTTGTAAAAGCATCAGCTCCTGCTGGTCACCCAACCTGAGCGAGCAAACCCCGACGACTCCTGCGAGCATAAAGCCAGCGTTTGATGAAAAGAGCTCTCAGCTGCTGAAACGTCAACCACCAGCCTGTCAAAGGCGTCCCGCCGCGGCCATTTCCACTCAGCAGGTCTGTCTCTTTAGGTTCTGCAGGGAAAATACAGTGTGATGACTTGCACTGACTGATAAATTATAAAGGCCTAGACATGGACATCTTTTACATGTAACAGAAAACTATGAGCTGGCACACACATTATGATGATTATCGCTACTTATACACATATATTTCCCTTGCATAGGTGTGGGGGTTTAATCCAAGCAGCTACTAAAACTACACGTTCCTTCTGTTTCTAATTAGAGAGGCTCATTTCTGTTTTGTTATGGGTTGAATTCCTTTTTCAGACGCTTTGATTTATAGCCAAACAAACTATCTTCTTGCAAACTATGAATCAACTCCTGTTCATTTAGCTTTAATAGTTAGAAACAGAAAAGAAGACAAATAAAACCCTTTCCCTTCATCTTTATGATTTTTAGAAAAAAATGGTGAACTGAAGGTACCTCGTTTACGAAGTCTTTTCCTTCCTGGCAGCGTTATGGAAACAGTCATAACGGGAGGTGAAACAGACGATCGACCGTACATGATAAGTGATTTGTGAATAAGTGAATGCAGACTGAGTGTGCACACCTGTGTCTGGTTCCTCTGCAGGTTGCTCCACATCCCTCTGCTCTGATGGCTGCTGGTTCTGGGTGGATTCTGCCTGCAGCTCCGGGTCAACGTCCACACCAGTTTCCTCTGCCACTTGTAGAAAAATCTAGATATGACCAGGATGGTTATAATATATAAGATTTAAGTAACTCATTTGAAACATAATTTGAAGTTGAGTGAAAAAGACAAAAAATTTCCAAAAGGCATCATTCCCATCAGTCCCAACCTTTGTGTAATAACTAGCTTCAGACAGCAAGTGGCAGTAAAACATCTAGCTTCATACAGAGGCTAAAATAACAGAGTGAGCGGCTAATCGACACAAAGTGAACCTGTTAAGCCCATTACAACAATGGCTGCTCCACAAATATCCCGCCTTTGTGACAAATCCTGATTGTATACACTCACACCCACACACAAACAGAAGAAAGTTAATGAGAAAAGAACTCCTCGCTGTTGTGACAGAGCTCAACCGTAGCTTAAGTGACGCTGGTTCGATCTGAAATAGCCTTCCTCTTCCTTCATCACTCCTTATGTAATAAAAACTACATTATTTCAACAGTTATACGCATACTGATATATTTACACAAGTTTTGAGGAATTAAAATCAAACACTGAACAATATTTAGTGCTCTGTACAGATGGAAGAGGTAATGATGTAACAATCACAGGAAATTCAAATGTGCTTCTCCTCAGTTGTCGGTAACAACAAAGAAGATTATTTAACATGAGTGAACAATGAGGAGAGATCTGCTACATCCTCTGTTTTTTCAGATTTGTGGCCAGACACACTCGGTTTACTGCTAAACAAGTTTCTGTGCAGCATCATCACAGGAAGCAGTGCATAGCTTGGTTCGTTTGGCAGAGCAAGCTCCAAGTGGAGTCAAGTCCTCATAAAAAGATATTGAAAACTCCCATGGCTCTTTACAAAGAGTTTCCTGTTTTATTAGAGGTTGGTAACGGGGACTCACCTCCTCCAGTGTGCTGTCTGAAAGGCCGTAGCTGCTGATGCCCAGCTCAGGAAGCCTCTGGTCAAGTTTAGCCAGGAACACAGCCAGGCTGCTGTCTTTGGCAGCCGTCTGTGGCAGGTTGATCACGGCTTCTCGTTTCGACTCCTCTACCAGCCTCGCGCCGGGGATGTGCTGCTGTACCAGGGACAGCAAAGCTGCCAGGCCTGCCACGGAGACGATAAGTCTGACATTAAACTGGTTCTTCTGGAAAACGCAACACTTTTCATACAGTGTACCACCTCATTTCCCTGGGGATGCTGTATAGTTATAAGCTTACATGAGCTGCTCTCCTCGCTTCCTAGTCCAGTATCTTCACTCAGGGATGATTCACTGTCCTGAAACAGAGCACTGCTGTTAATAATCTTAAAAACTAAACGAGAGAAAATACATATATGAGGCATGTTTAACCGTCCTGGGTTGTTAACATACAAACCAACCTTAACGAGAGGAGGCAGCTTGCCGGTGCTGGTGCTGGTGCAGATACTCGAGTTACTGGGAGTTCTAGTGTTCATTTCCTCTCTCTTCACCACAGTCAGATAGTAGCCAGATCCGAGCTGAGATTTCAGGAAGAGTGGTGATCCGCAGCAGCACAGCTTCCCCTTGGAGATGATCGCAATGCGGTCACCCAACAGCTCCGCCTCATCCATGTAGTGAGTAGATAGGATGATGGTCCGGTCTGATCAAGAAAGATCCAACCAACACACACAGATACACACATTTTGATCAGAAATAATTCACTCGTCTGATGTAATTAAGATGCATATGGATTATTTTGCTGTCTTAAGCTTAATACAGTGGAGCAAAAAGGTTTTTGGACACCCCATGCATTTGGTAAAAAATCTAGTCCATTCCAGTCCATTTTCTCTTAGGACTTTTAAAACAACCGGGGCGCTGTACAATATAAACAAAAGATAGAATAGAATGCATACAAAATAATAAAACGATAAATACACTTTCAAAATAGTGCATTAAGAATCACTTTTGGGTCTTCAAATGCAGTTTCTTTTTTACAGCCATAGCAAAATATATGCAACAAAACCTGAAAAATATAAAAAAAAAAAATATTTGTGATAGTGTACATTTTAAAGGTGTAACAAAAATCTTTTTTTCACCACTGTATATTAGAAAAAGTAATGGCAAGAGCTGTAAGGGTAGCACCAAACAGCAACATGACCTTCAGTTTACATCAGATTATTTTTTCCAGCAGCTTTCTGGCTCATTTTTGTGTAAAATGCACTTTTCTCTAGTTCGAAAACATTAGATTTTCTGTTCAACGGCACCTTTCCGGTATTTCAGCAGCAGATCCCAGATCCCTCTGCGGGAGTAAGGGTCAACGCCAGCAGTGGGCTCATCCAGGACGACCACCTTTGAGCCTCCAACAAACGCTATCGCCACGGAGAGCTTCCTTTGCATGCCGCCTGACAGCAACGGAGAGGGTTTCATGTTAAAAAAACAACAACAACCATTTTCTTTACACTCTCACAAGCCAAACTAAGGACATTACCAGAGAGGTTTCTGGTTTGTTCGTGCCGTTTGTGCAGCAGGCCAACATCCGCCAGCAGAGTGTCGAGTTCAGCTTTAACCACTTCTTCAGACAAACCCTTGAGACACCCGTAAAACCACACATGCTCCTCCACGGTGAGTCTGACAGGGAAAGAAAATTAACACACACACAGAGAAAACATGAGGATCTGCATAAAATCACCTGTCCCCTTAAATGCAATTCCAACAAACTTCATGCCAGCTCAAGTTTCAGTCAGTTTTCGTCTACATTTTACACCCCATAATAAATCACTCATTAAAACGTTTTTTAATACATTTCTTAAAAATCTAAATCTGAACTATTTCATTTACAAATTTATACTTCAATACAGATTTTATCATCTTCCATCTTAGTATTTTTAATTTACATATATTTCAGGTCATGGTTTACCAATTTAAATTTTCGAAATAATGAGAGTGAACAAGACTTCATATCTTTGTTATTATCATATTCACATGCAAGTAAATTGTGCCGTTTTTCTTTCATTGTTGTGTCCAGTCAGGCCTGGGGGTCTTAAGTCACATTCAGAACAAACCCCAGAGACTATTTAAGTAAATATGATGCATGTAAACACAACTGTCCAACAACAGAGTCTCAACCCTTCTGTAAACTAGAGACTTTGCTAAGATTTTTAAAAACTTTATTTCACTTTATTATGATGTGTCACACAGAGTGGAAGAGGAAACAAGAGCTTCCCAAGCACAAAGTAAGTTCACAACTACAGCTGTTAACAAAAGATTTAGAGACTTACATGTCAAACAGGACATTGTGCTGTGGACAAACTCCCAGAGTCTTCCTGATGATGTCCATGTCATATCGAATGTCCAACCCCTTGATGTATACAGTCCCAGAGGTAGGCGGGAACAGGCCAGTCAGGACAGATCTGACAAACAGTTAGTGAAAAGTTTTATTTCAACACTTTCTATATAAACTAAATCATCTTAATTTCCTCACATAAATAAACAAAGATGCTGATGAAGAAAATGTTTGATCCCACACACACTAATGGCTGATTAACAGAGAGCGTGTTTCTCTTTAGAGTAATTTTGAAGGTAACTTTCAGCCTGCGGCACTTACATGGTGGTGGTTTTTCCAGCTCCGTTGTGGCCGAGAAAAGAAGTGATCTGCCCCTCGTAGAACTTCAGATTAAGATGGTTGACGGCAAGTTTCCCTCCCTTCTTGTAGATTTTCACCAGGTTTCTGATGTTCACACCCAGGGTCATATTGGTGGGCTCATGCTCCATGTTTTCTAAATATAGACATAGACAACATAAGAAACACGATTCCACTGATACACTGAATAATTTTATAATGAGTAGTCACTGAGAAAGTGTGGAAAGAAAACCTTAAAATAAGAGAGATTTCTGGTTTAAAAAAAAAGATAATTAAACTTTTGACTTTGAACAATCAGAGGTCTGAACTGATACTTCGCATTTAATTTCACCTGTCTTGTTTTCTAAAACCTTGTTACTTAATGAGCTGATAGCCTCAGCTTGTTACCATGATTTGCAGCTAATGGTGTTAAGTTTACAGAACTGCCAGTATGAAGGAGAGTTGAAAACTTCCCATC
Source organism: Craterocephalus amniculus (assembly GCA_036024015.1). Lineage (NCBI taxonomy): Eukaryota > Metazoa > Chordata > Actinopteri > Atheriniformes > Atherinidae > Craterocephalus > Craterocephalus amniculus. The sequence continues at coordinate 4,773 of JAVQJG010094000.1, read as the reverse complement.
AGAGCTGAGGTTTTTCTTCTCTCAAGTTCCCAAGTACTCCGCCAAGAGAGCTTATTTAGTTCTTTTGACTTTACAATATAATAATAAAATGTAATGGAGTTACTACTGTTATGCTTTTTTGGCTCCAGATAAAACTGAAGTTAATAGAAACCTCAGATTTGATCCTACCTTAAGAAGGCTTTGATAAAAGAGCATAACTGGACACAAAGTAAGGAGGAGATGGAATTTGTACCTTCATTTTGGTCTGTGGGTGCTGGTGGAATTGGCATGCCTGCTTCAAGAGGAACTCCACCCCAGTAGTTCATCTGGAAGATGAAGTACCAGGGCCTTGGGATCCCATATTCACCTGGTTCAGAGAAAGATAAACAGATTAACGTGAATATGAAAAAAACCCAAACTCACTAAAATATAATGCTGAACTTATAATGAGAAATTACTTTAACCAAATGAAGTTTAAAAAAAAAGAAATTCAGATTATGCTGATCTAATTATCCAGGAATCATACCAGGAAACACTGCTTCGATGTACCAGGCTGCAACGGCGTAGATAAAGGCATCCACATAGAGCATGATTATTGAGGTAGTGAAGTTGTAATAATCTCCTTCTACAGGGCTGGACTTCAGGTTGAACCACTGGATACCCACACCTTGCTCCTCATACTGAGAGAAATATTCACAGCCAAAACCGAACGCCACAGGAGAGAAGATACTCTGAAAAAACAAAACATTATGTCACATGTTGCTGAATTTAACTCATTTTTGTTTAAAGAAAATTATTTATCTAGAAGAGCAAACTCTAAATTGTGGAAAGCAAACGTCAGATAGCAGCCAGGTTTTACTCACAGCTATGATTCGGTGGGTGGAATTGAGGTGGTCTCTCCAGGCGACACAGAGCGAATAAGGCAGGTAGAGGCTGAAGTAGATGAGGCCTCCACAGGCAGCGGCAAGGTTGGACTTGGAGAAGAAAGTGCTGATGAGGAAACACTGCATGATGGTGGCAGTGGCAAACGCCATGAGGAAAAAGAAGACAACAAGAGGGTCGCTGTATGGCAATATGTCACCCCACTGCAAAAAAAGAGAGAATATGTGCGCATGTTGAGTTTTAGGTTGCTCTATATTTGCGTTAGATGTATTTTAAGAGGCCATCTCACCTTGAGCAGAGCGATAAGAAGTCCAGCAGAAATCAGGAAAGGTATTAAGCTGCTGATGAACCAACTGAGCCACAGCGTTCCTGAATTCAGACCCATAATCCTCATGGTTTCCTTCAGCCTCGCCTCCTTTTCATACACCATCCCCTTGATGATCATAGCCACCGAGTAGATCCAGGCCAGGGTCATGAAAAGAGGCAGGGAGCGGTTCAGTACGCGGAGGAAACTGTTTGAACAGAAAAACAGAATGATGAGGCAAGCAAGCTTTTGTACTACGACTTCTACGACTATTTCAATGTAATCTTTTAGAAACTGTGCTAATACTCTAAGGGAATCTGGGATCAGCTTCTCATATTAGATCCTTAGAATAGATTCTGCAAGCTGTTTTATGGTTTTGGTCTAAGTGGTTTGTCCTAACATCACTAATCCATCTGCATGGGTTGCGATGGCGATGACATCATGGTAAATAGGTATTATGCATACTTGTTGGCAAATCTTTATATAGTAGTTGGTTCATGCCAGCTATGCTTGAGCTGAGGCTTCCCCCATTACAGCTGGTAGACCTTTATGTCTGCATCTGTGCAGGGACTGTTGTCATTATTCAGGTGTTCTGCAATGCATTTTTCTTTTGTTTCACAGTTTGTGACACAAAAGACTTAAATCTGTTTAGAGGGAGAAACTTTCTTTCGCAGGGCTACTCCCACGAGGGCTGCGATCCAGCAGGCTTTCCATGTATCCTTGCTCCAACACATTTGACTCAAATTAATGAGTCATTGTGCAGAACTTGACTGGATTCACATCATTTAATTTGATTCAGGTGTGCTGAAGCAGGAATACATTGAAAACCTGCTGTATTGAGGCAGGATTGTGGGACTGAATTGAGTATCAGAGATTTACAGTGTCTATTACTCACACATCATCCACGTAACAGGGGTAAGGCATCTGCTGGATGTAGATGCCAGTAGTCTGTTTAACTCCAGTTAGCATGCTGTTCACAGCTCTCTCCACCAGGTCCTGAATATAGACGAATCCACCCCAAATGTAGCGCATGTCATTGAACGGGTCGGCAGAGGGGCCAGGATCCCAAAACCTGAAAATAAGGCAAGGCAAGTATATTTGTATAGAAAATTTCATGTATATGACAATTCAAGGTGCTTTACATACAAACATTGGAAACATTACAGCAAGAAAGCAATAAAAAGAATTAAAAACAAAAATAAAGTCACAAAATAAGAAAAGAGGAAAGAAACCCTCAATCATCAAAAAAATCAATCATCATAAAAGGCTGCAAATAGAAAAGTTTACCCAACATTTATATATCTTTCTTAAGATACAAAATCGCATAAGTTTGTTAAAGCATTCCCCTATGTCAATTCATCTGTTATACATACATCTGTCTGCAAAATTATTCATACTCTTTAATTAAAGAAGGAAATAAAACAGCTCTCACTAAAATAACCTGAAAGTGACAAAAGTACTAATAAATAAAAAAATTATGAAAATTATGACATTGTTTTTGAATTGTGGTTCAACAGAGAAATGTCTTAAAGACAAGCAAAAAATATGAGAAATTGATACCCCTTATGTCACTCATAAGCTCATATTTTGTTGAGAAATCCCTTGAGGCGATCACAGTAATAACATGTTTTCTGTAACTCTTATCAGACTTCAGCACCTGCTGACACGTATTTTGGCCCTGTGCTCATCAGCAACATGCCCTCATTGGTCCAGGACCATGTTGTTTTTTTAAATTTTATTTTATTTTAATTCAATTTAATTAAAAACGTCAAATTTTCAATAAATCACAATTTAGCAAATTTATATTCATTATTACTTTTTCAGTTGCCAGTTATTGAAATTACTATTATTAATTTAACCTTTTCTTTAATGGAAGGGTATGAATAATTTGTTTTGGCTATATCAACAGGGCTGTTTGTAAAAGCAGTTTTAGCTCAATATTAGCTCAGTATTATGTCATTCATTTGGCTCACAGCTGTGAAAAAATGACTAAATGCTGCAGCTATTTATGAGCTGAAACAACAATAGAGAAACATTTAGACAGCAGCAGTTATTTATATAACAGACTCCTATAAAAATCATCTGAGCAGCTGGTCATATGTCTTGACTCACAAAATCCATCCCCTTTCAACTTGGACTTGTGGTTGAAAGTTAATTTTGTATGGTCACCTACAGTGTTGCTTTGTCATGAGTCATTTTATAGTGTGAGCATGTGGATTCCTATGAACGTTGACCGTTGACCTAAATCCTAAAGCCGTATAGAGTGTGTAGAAGAGAGGAAGTCATGTGATGGCGGCCCTCTGAGCTCTGGAGCCGGCTGTACATTATGCTGTAGGCAGAGCTAGGCATTTCTTCCTTCCACTCTCAGTACCAGCATGACTGAGGCAGCACCTTGCACTTCACATTTTTCCTGCTTATTGTTCTAAAGTTTGATTGTGGCAAACTTGCACATAGTTTATTTTCACATAAGTCAAATATAACCTTCCCTTTCTGTGAACACTCAGCAATTAATCCCATGATTTGCATAAGGCATTTGCATTTCCTTACATTTGCATGAAACATTAAGTGTTAAAGTGTGACAAACCAATAACCAAAAATAAAGCAGGCAGTTTGCATTTAAGAAATATCCTTCATAATGTTACTATTATTATCCCTCATTTAACCAGATAAATCATTAGTGAACCAGTTCTCATTCACAATGATGACGTGGGCTGGAAGCAACAATAAAACTATAGATTGGGTCTTACATGTATTATATTGTTAAAGCAGTGCCCTGGCGGGGAAAAGCATTACAGCTGAAATTTGATCTAAATTTTCAGCACGTTTGCTTCTTTTTACTTTGCCCATGATCGTCTAAACGGCACCTGGCTATTAAAGCCTTGAGAAAGAAGCCTTTGTTTTTTACTCTTTGCAGCTGGGGAGCTGAAGTTGAGGACTAGGAGGATTTATGATGGGTGGTGCATGACTCTAAAAATGATTGTGGATCTAGAAACAATCTCTGTCGTGTTTAGGACAGCCTTTATTGTATCATTTTTGACACTAAGTGCTGAATGTTTTGGCCTTATTAGCTTCCTGAATGATTACAAAAGGGCCCATGGACATGCTGTTGTCTCACTGGGATGCAAATATAGCCATTACCGAACTGATCTCACATTTAAAAGCTTTCTCAGATATGTGCTGCAACTGAACCTCCTATTTTTATTTTTATCTCAGCCCTTCATAATGTACAGACTTAAAATGGCCTTAACATGGATAGTTTTGCAAGCTATAATTTTCGTGGTGCCCACTCCGCAATCACTGACATAGAAATCATCTAGTTGCAGACGGATCCAGTTGCAGAAAAAGATTTACCTCATTCTTACAAAGAAGTTGCTGTTTGAGATTTTTCCTGACAGTTGTCATGTTCTGCCATTTAGCTTATGGCGGTTAAACTGACAGGCCGTGGGAAGATGTTGCACAGGATGCATTTGTTTCCTTCATTTCTTTTAATAGTCTGTGTATAATTTGGAATATTCTTTATTAAGATTAAAAATAATCTTTCACCTTAATATAAAAATCTATATAATAAAAAATAATCTTCTATAAATATGTATTATTATTACATTCTT